>JAVYIG010006046.1:0-100000 GCA_035222895.1 Strongylocentrotus droebachiensis
ATTATCCTAGAACCGACTCAGAGGCCTAAAGTCTTACATCCTGTTAACCCTTTAGGCCTATATGAACTTGTCATTTTATTTCTATTCAAGTACTGCTGACATTTAGAATGGGTATGACTACAACAAAAAAGCATGTGGAAGATGTATGTTGTAGGCCTACTGTGCATATTGCATGTATATTGTATACATTATAATAGGGTTTATTGTGAATATCTGTTAGTATGGATACTTTCAATCCTTATTGCTCCTAAACAAAAAATATTATATCTCTGAAACTTTTATATGTTTAAGTGAACATGTCAGAGATTGCATTTCATGAAAAATGTTGTCAAGGTTACGTGATCCACAAGGTCAATTTCAAGGTCAAATCTTAGGTCAAGAGGTCAAAGTACCCAAACATGTACGAATTTTCAAAATGGCGGCAGATTTGGAATCCTTATTGAATACCCTTTCCAACAATACAAATTTTGTGAAGATTGACCCATTAGGTCCCGAGATACAAGGGTTCAAAGGTAGGCCCGCCACCCCCATTTTTGCAAATATCTCAAAATTTGGTTGGCCGTATCTCCAAACCCCTCACCCAATTGACCTAAAATTTTGGATTTGGTGCTGTGAGATCACACTCAACAAGTACACTAAGTTTCATCAAAATCAAAAATGGTCGGGTTCAGATTTTCAGATTTTTTGGGTGATTTGACATGGAATGACCCCCAGTCGATTTGTGATCTGAGGGCCACTTGAAAAATGCATATTCTATATTCAGTGGGCTGGTCGCATGAAACTTTTAAACCATTTTCAGTCCAAGTCCGCCCCTGAAAAATATGTTTTGTGTCAAAGACATGATGTAGAAAAAAGAGAGGCCTGTCTAGATGTTGTAGTCCTGTAGTTATCTGGTTATATATTCAATCTTTTGGCAAAGCTGTTTTAGTTGCATTAGTGGATAGGAATCAATTTTTTCTATTTAATTTTACCTCATTGAAATGGCATCCAAAGATATACTAGATTCATTTCGATAGTGAAGTTGGGCTAGTGAGATCGGAAGTTGTCCAAATTTAGTAAGAAAGGCGAGTAAAGACATTTTCATAATGTCACTACTTTCTGCTTTAGGCGAATCCAAAGTGAATAATGAAATAAATATATTTAAAAAATCTCTAGGGGCAAAACACTGGTCCGCGCACTCCTCCTTTTTAGTACCACAAGAATGCCTGAGTGTTCCCATATGGGAACAATTTAGAAATTCATGATTTCCCACATCCACCCCCTTCGGAGCAATACACTAAGCTTTTGAAGTTATGAATCTTCATTAATTTTAAGAGTAATGAACACAATGGTATAAGAAGTTTGTGTGTACAACATTATTATTCTCCCTCGGAAAATGAACTGTGTTAAATATGAGGACCCTAGTCCAGGCCCCAACTGGGTTGACAAATAGCCAGTATGACATTTGTTGCCTTTGAGATGACATGCTGATTTTGCAAGAAAAAATGCTAATCCAACAAATTTGGGTGCGAACAAGTTGTTATTTAAACTCATGTAAGGGAACATTAATTTGGGCAATATTGGCACCCCTGTTTATGCGCCTTGGACCGATGTTCCTTGCAAAAAGAGATTCTCAACACTAACAGCTGTAAGCACAAATGATAACAAAAAATCATTGGCCGTTTTTCACATATTTTCTGGATCATGTATAAATTATAATTTAGATGCTGTACTGTAGTGTAGTGTATTTTGTCTATATCTATTTTACTTGCGTGTCAAGTCAGAAATACTGGTAAAATGACACAGAGGTTATCTATATTTTGTCACACTAAATGAAGAGCCACAAAAACAGTCATCACCTTTTTTTTGGGGGGGGGAGGGAGGTTGAGGGGGTCATTGCTTTACACTAAATCATGATTATGACAAGCCAAAATAGAAAGTTAATGGTAAAGACCAGTAATGGAAACGCCCCAATTTCAAAAAAATGAAATGGAAGCTCTCATTACCAATCATGTGAAAGAATATGTTTTGACTAATACATGATGATAACACATTTGCCGGGAAACCGCCTACTAATTCATATATTTAGTAAATTTGTTTCTCTCATGGTCTGGTGAGAGATATAGGGTAGTCCCATATACATCTTTCTGTGTATAGTGCTTGTAACTTTACGAAGAATGGGCCAAATTTCTTATCATTTTGATGATTCCAGAACCTTGCAGATGCTAGATGCTAGATGATCAACCTTTTCTGATCGATTCCACAACGTTTCTTCCACAATGCAATCCCATGACCATTACTGGTCTTTACCTTTAAGAAAGAATAAGGTGACCCAGCATTTAAAAAAAAGGAGGCGGGTTCAATTTTACAAAATCTCTGAATCTCTGACAAGCAAAAAAGTAGATTCTGGTCCCATGTGACCCCCTTCTCCAATTCTTCCCTTTACCACTTGGAATGTGCACAATGAGGTGATGTCATATCCATGCCATGGTCCATCAGTTTTGCAAGTTCAACTTATACGATTCTTTTAAATTGCTGTGAAACAGTCCTATACAAGCAACCAAGAACAACAACAACTACAACAACATCAACTACAAAACATAATAAATTTGATCATTCTGAATGATTTATATCAATTCCTCTCTCATAAAAGTAAGCAAGAACAATAACAACCACAACAACAACAAAACTTAATGAATTTGATTCCTTTCATGATTGTATCTACATGTAGCCCTGACTTGGTTTTGGTTTTCTTCCAAAGTGGTGATTCTGATTTTATTATTACCCATTTTTTCCCTCTTCTTTCCCTCTTCTTTCCCTCTTCTTTCAACTATTACAGGCAGTAAGGACTTTGTTCAGAGGATGAAGCTTGATACAACACTTGATGTGCACAGAGGATGTGTAAGTCTTATGCAAGCCTGATAATTACCCAATTTTTTATCCCAATCTTTTCCTGATTTTTGTTTTCTCCCAATTTTTTTCTCTTTCTTTCCTTCCCGATTTTACCCCTATTTTCCAGATTTTTCCTTTTCTCCCCCAATTTTCTTAATACTCAAAAGGGGGGGAGGGGGAACGTTGTTAGATACCATTTTTTCCCCTGAATCCTTTTTTTTAATTTTACTCAAGAGGAGTTGGTTGAGAAGGAAAAAAAACCTATTCTTTTTTAGTGCTCACCATCACCCCTACTTACTTAAAGACAATTCATTGTGGTATACATGTATCTTAGGTCTTCATTTGAGCAAATAGCGCAAAGGAATCTAAATACGCTTTCAGGATAATATTTTACTGTCAGGGAACGCAAGCTTACAACAGGAGAGGTCTAACTTTGAATAGATCTGCCAGTTAAAAGAAATCACTGTGATTCTCTTGATGAATCACTTATCAGACATGAGAACATGAGCAGCTTCACAAAGAATAAAACAAAACAAGAATGATCTTGGTGTGTACCGCTTTGTGAAATGATTAAATATTCAAAGATTTAAGATTCTTCCTCTTCTACTTCTTTTCCTTCTTTTTTTCCCCCCTCTTCTTCCTCTTCTTCTTCTCCTCTTCTCCTTATTTTTCTTCTCTCCCTCTTCCTCTTCTCCTCTCCTTCTTTCTCTTCTCCATCCTCTTTCTCTTCTTCTTCTCCTCCATCTCCTCCTCTATTTCCTTATATTCTTTTTCTTCTTCTTCTTTTTCTTCTTCTTCTTCTTTTTCTTCTTCTTCTTCTTCTTCTTCTTCTTCTTCTTCTTCTTCTTCTTCTTCTTCTTCTTCTTCTTCTTCTTCTTCTTCTTCTTCTTCTTCTTCTTCTTCTTCTTCTTCTTCTTCTTCTTCTTCTTCTTCTTCTTCTTCTTCTTTTTCCTTCTTCTTCTTGTTCTTATTCTTTGTCGTCTTTGCTTCTTCTTCTTCTCCTCCTCCTCCTCCTCCTCCTCCTCCTCCTTCATTGCTGATCACACAGGCCACCCTCTGGTGTATTCTTATAATGTACTGTTTCTTGTTTGTTTCTTGTTTCAGGTGAACACAATTTCATGGAATGAACAAGGAAGCCTGATTCTCTCCGGATCTGATGATAAAAAGCTCTGCTTCACCAACCCATACACCAAACAAGTACAGGCAGCCATCCCATCAGGTCACAGATCTAATATTTTCAGTGCAAAGTTCCTGCCTTGCTCAAGGGATAGACAGGTGGGTACATATATCATTAACAAAAGAGGAAAAAGGGGAGGGAAGGAGGAAAAGAGAGAGAGAGAGAAAGAGAGAGAGAGAGAAAGAGAGAGAGAGAGAGGGGGGAGAGAGAGAGGGGGGAGAGAGAGAGGGGGAGAGAGAGGGGGGGAGAGAGAGAGAGGGGGGAGGGGGGAGGTGAAAGAGAGCAAGAGAGGGAGGCTGGGGTGGGGGAGGGAGGAAGAGATAGGGAGAAGGGGGGAATCCCATTGAGTCACAGATCTAATATCTTCAGTGCAAAGTTCCTGCCTTGCTCAAAGGATAGACAGGTGCGTACATGAAGCATAGCAAGAGAAAGAAAGGAAGTGAAGGAATAGAGAGAAAGAGAGGGGCTAGGGGCTTTGATATTCGTTGCTGATATCAGTTTCAACTCTAAAATGTTTTTTTCTCTTTCCAGGTTGTTTCTTGCTCCGGAGATGGGTGCGTTATGTTCAGTGATCTGGATAACCCGGATATGTATGGCCGCAACTCTTTCAACTGCCATTATGGAACAGCTTACGAGGTATGTGCGTATGTTGCTTGCAAAGATACTCTTCAACTAGGCAACATTTGGTCAAATGATTACATGTATCCCCAGAGAGTGGAAAATGTGCATACATTGTGTTGCGGGTAAGCCTGAATCCGATGACCGGGGTAATAATATGTTCCGCGCCTAGAAACAAAGTATTAGGCGCATTATAAATGTGAGCTATTATTATTATTATTATTATACCAAAATGGTTCTTATAGTTTTCTTGGAAATCAGTTAAAACCTGGAAAATGGGTTCCCTTTTTTTCCAATCAGGAAAAAGTCAGGAAATTTGAGAAAAATCACACAAAGTGGGGGAAGTATCAGGGAATTACGTCTTCCATCTTCATGAATTACTGGGAACCATGCTTCTTTGAATATGATGAACTGGCTTGCAGAGAGTGAAAGATGTGTACTTTCTTCTTATTAGACATTTGTTTGTGTATCTGTGTTCCCGTAAAAAAAAATTGTGTTCTAAAGTACTGCTGGCACAAAAGTATGCATGTATAGCAAAAAAGTTTGAGAAAAATCCTTTAGGAAGATCCAAATCCCTCCTGTTTTGAAGATTTTTTTTTTTTGCTAACTAGTTTATCTTTCATTTGCAGATTGTGTGGCTAATCCGCAACAACAAGAAGTTACAGCAAAAAATCTGTTCTCAAATTCATAAGTAGTGATATAAATATTGAAGTGTTGTAGTTGAGGGCTTTTATCATGACTGAAATTGCAAAGGTTATGGGTTCATCTGAATAATTCTTCAAGCACTCTTGTCAGTTACATTTGAAGGATGCTTTGTGAAGAAAAGAAAATTCTTCACCAATTCTTTTCTTGAATGTTCTTGAATGTTCTTGTTTGTGTTATTTGACCTCAGGTCGTGACCTTGCCCTCTGACCCCAATACTTTCATGTCGTGTGGTGAAGACGGGACAGTCAGATGGTTTGATCTCCGCATCAAGACTAGCTGCTCAAAAGAGGAATGTAAAGAGGTACGTCGTGTCATGAAACATATATACGCATTCACCCTTGCACCCTATGTGGCAAGATGTGTCTACCCTGCTTTTATAGGGCTCATCGTTCACCAGCAGGCCTGCACAAACTGAGAAATACCTTAAAATCTATGCTTGTGAACAAAATGCAATCAATCATGCATTTAATGTATATCATAAGCTTTCATTGCTTTTAGAAACACATCAAATTGGCTTAAGCCCACTGCACCCTGTATGATCCTCCTGCGATCTGAGGAAAGGCAATTATACTGAATATGGAAATCTAGACAAAAATCATCTCCTTGAGTGAGGTTCTGAATAATGATAAGAATACTTACAACCAAAATGTTAGCGCCATTAAGCTTTCTAGTCAGAATAAAAGCCGAATTTGGCTTCAAATCATAGACAATCACACTATTGGTCTGATGTGACTACGATTCAGAGCTGATTTTGTTTTTCCTTCGCCATGGAATTTTGACATCCGTTGAAATTTAGACTTGATCACTTTCACAAGTTTAGATGTTCATATAAAATGCTTATTGTCCTTAAATGACCTTTAAAATTGTGTTGGGAAATCTCATCACAAATCCAAAATGAGCTTCCATGAACAAAATGCTATTTTTACTCTTCACAATAAACATTTTTCATGGGCAGGATGTAATGATCAACTGTCGTCGTGCTGTGACGGGTATCTGTGCAAACCCCATCCTTCCCTACCAGCTAGCCGTCGGATGCTCTGATAGCTCTGTTAGAATCTTTGATCGTAGGATGCTGGGCACCAAACTCTCCGGTAATTGAAACCAAAGTAGTCATGAAAATAAATTGACATTTTCACCACCACTCCTTCCTTATGTCTTCACAATTAAAAATTACCCACAGAGAAATAGCTAGTATATAGATTCTGATAATCTAATGTAGAGTTCCACAGCACAAGTTCAATCATGTTCGTGTCGACTTGGCAAGTCTACTCCCCCATTCTTTTCTCAATGATCATTGTGAGCTCCTCATAAATTAGAAGTGTTGTGGTTTAGTGGATAAGTCTTCGGACTGTGAGCCACAAGATATGTGGTTCGATTCCTGCAGCAGCATGAACGTCCTTTGGCAAGACCTTAATGTATATTTGCCAAACTTGACCCCGGTGTAGTAAGTGGGTACCTGGTAAGATTTATTCCTTGAATGCACTGAGTTCTAAGGTTGGAAGAGCTAAATCCAGGGTAATAATATCCAAAGACCTTTGGAAACGCAAATAGGTTTTATATCATAATGTAATAAGCATTATACAAGAATGGCATATGATCATTATTGTTGACTACATTGACTATCGCAGGGAACCACATAGGTCGTGGCATGCAGGGTATCCTTTGCCGATTCTGCCCGACGCACCTGCAGAACAAGTACAGCCGTCCTACCTCCCTGACCTACTCTGCCAACGGTCAAGACCTACTGGTCAGCTACTCCTCGGACTACATCTATCTGTTTGGTACCAATGCCCGCTACAAGGAGAATAGTGAGGCTTCCTTTGGGGCGGAGAGCGATGGGCTAGATGTGCTGGAAGCTGATGAAGAAGACAAGGATGAGGTAAGGTTCACTTCTAGCTAGGGGAAAATGTTATTATAATTATTATTATTATTATTATTACTTATATCGCGCTTTTCCCATAAAGCCCAAAGTGCTTACAGTAAATGAAAATCAGAATTACATAAATACATGTAATAAGAAAAACAGTCTTACAACTACAAACTGCAAAAGAAGATGTGTTTTTAAGGCCTTTCTGATGGAGACTAATTCTAAGTGGTAGATCATTACTGTATTTTGAAGCAGATACAGTAAATGTCCTATCACCGGCTGATGCGCGGGTAACTGAATATGTGAGACGGAGAGAATCACTGGCTGACCTCAATGCCCTGGCAGGTGTATATAAATTCAAACAGGTATCTTAATATTGTGAAGCTTGATTATTGAGTATTTTGAAGACAAACAAGAGTAATTAAAAAATGAAAAGCACTTTTCCTAAGTTATGGTGTCATGCATTAATATTCCTTATTTGAACGAGGTTTCAGAACAATCTGGATCTTGACAAATAAGTCGATGAAATTTGTGATTATAGAAAAATTTGCTACAAAGTTGGCTTGCATCCGTTCAAACTCAAGTGTGCTTTTAAGATGTCTGTATCAATTGACAAGTCTACCTCTAAAGCCGAATCTGTCTATTAAGGCTACTCAAGGGAACAAGAAAACTGGCCACTGTAGGCAAGTTGCCTTTCTAGACAGGTTCGACAACCTGCATTTCTTCCTCAAAGGGAAAAAACAACAAAGGTTACCTCATTGACAATTAACAGGTTTGATTCCGTTCTGCGAGCTGCCAACCATTCCGTTTTTTCCTCCAAATTATAGTAGTTTGTTTTTTCTTCATAAAATATATTTTAAAAAATAATTTTTTTAATTTATTTATTAATTTTGTATTTTTTTTAATAAATTGCACATCAAACAACTGCCCTAAAATGTTATTTTGATCACAAATTCAATAGAAAACTAAGGGTTAAACATACTTGAAGAGAAAAATATTCTCAAAGACAATGAAACGCTGATAATACCAACATAACAACAACAAAATACCTACTTGTAAATGAAATATAGGTCCTAATATGGAAAAAACAGCGTGAAGTGCCATCATGGTTCCTTTTTTTGGTCGCACAAGGTTGGCAGCTCTGCTTTCTGTGGCTAAATAAGCATTAAACCAAGTTACAGTGGCTTGTTAATGATGATGTCTGTCTCTTGTTGATTAGTTTGCAGCTGATAATCCCGTCAAGAGACTACGACTGAGAGGAGACTGGTCTGATACAGGGCCTAGAGCCCGTCCAAGAAGTGAACAACCAGAAGGTAAGAAGAGATTCTCTAGATATCGATTATCAAATTGCATCGTAATGGTATATTGATTGATTGATTGATTGATTGATTTTATTCGTCAAGTATAGTACATTGAATGCATACATAAAGCAAAATGGAACGAGAAGATACATTGACAGGATAACCCATGAAAGCCGGAAAAGGCTTATTTCCAACGGGGTCCTATAAAGTACGTGTACAGTACGGCATGAGAATAAAATATCACAACTAATAACTACTACGAATATTACGAATAAATAATATAACATAAACAACAACAAAAATTTCTAGAACTTATAGCAAACAATGATCTACGGTATATTATGCAAGATTAAACTTAAAAACATGCGCTACACATAATGAACTGTGATTTAAGATAACTGATATTACTGTTCTGGAAGGGATTCATGCTTTAGGTATTGTTTTAATACACTTTTAAAGTGTGAGAAATTCTTAACTATTTTGACATGTTTTGGGAGAGAATTCCAAAATTGGATACCATTAAAATAAAAAGAGTTTCCAATTTGTCCTTTTCGCTTAGGTAAAACAAAATTAAAATGACTATTTCTTGTATCGTATCCATGGATATTTGAGACACGAGTAAAATTATTAGTAATATAATGATATACATCTGAGTAGTATATTTTATGTACATGGTGTAACACGAGTTGTTTAGACCTTTGACCTACATGGAGTATACCTGCTTCTTCAAGTTCATTTTTCCCGACGTGTGTTCTTGGGCCTAAGCAATTAATAAATCTTACCATCTTATTCTGAATTATTCTTAACTTTTTCTTATCCATCTTGCCCAGACTGCTGTACCAAGCAGCATTAACATAATCAAATAAACATTGTATCAAAGCAAAACACAAAATACGTCTCGACTTCATGTTCATACAAGTTTGGTATCTATACAAAAATTTTAAGCGAGAATTAGCCTTTTTGGCAATTGAATCTACCAAAGCTGTCCATGACAGATCACTAGTTAAATTTATTCCTAAATATTTTACTGAATCTTTTCTCTCAATCACTTGATTATTATAGGTAACCTTGAAGTCACGTGTATATTTAAACTTTCCCTTCGAACAAAATAAAATACTTTCTGTTTTTCCAACATGTAAACTAAGCTTGTTGTCTGTCATCCATTCAATGCATTTTGCCAATTCTGCACTTAGTTTTTCTTCAATTGACTTAGGATTTGTATCTGAATATAGTAACACACTATCGTCAGCATATAAAAGTAATTTAGAATCATTAACACAAGTACACATATCATTAATATAACACATAAAGAGAATGGGGCCTAAAATGCTCCCTTGTGGAACCCCGCATTTAATAGGCAGGGAATCAGATATTACCTTCTGCATAGTTACCACTTGATGACGATTAGTTAAATATGATCTAAACCATTTAACACATGCCGAATCTAAACCCATCACTTCCAATTTCTTTAACAGTATGTTATGATTTACAGTATCAAAGGCTTTTTGTAAGTCCAGAAGAACCATTCCAACAAAGCGCCCTTGAGAAACTTCATTCCTAACAAAATCCGATAAATGTATTAAACATGTTTCAGTGGAATATCCGTTACGAAAGCCGGACTGAAATTCATATATTAACTTTTTTTCTTGAAAATATTTCTCTATTTGAGCATGAACCGATTTTTCCAAAATTTTTGAAACTACGCTTAAAACACTGATAGGCCTATAATTACCAACGTCAGTTTTGTCTTTCTTTTTATGTAGCGGTGTTACTTTTGCAATTTTCATGTCGTCAGGAAAGGTAGAAGACATAAGAGATAAATTGATTATATAATTCAAAGGTTCATACAAATTTCTCGCCCCATCTTTTAAAAATCTGGCTGGTATCATATCTAGTCCAGTACTTTTCGATACTTTCAACTTGTTTAACTCATCTAAAACAAACTTTTCTGTAACTGGAGAAAAGTGAAAACTATCTTTTGAGATGTCTTTCTCGTCATAAAACTTTTGAAATCTTTCACTGTCGGCATGGAATTTGTTCGTGTTTACTGGTAATTTACACGCTAACTTGTCAGCCACAGTTGTAAAATAATTATTGAACTCATTTGCTATTCTTGATTTATCATGACATAATTCTCCCTGGACATTAATAACTGTCTCTTGAGCACTTTTCCCTTTGCCTTTTAGACCTAAACCCTTCAAATTTTTCCATAACTTCCTGGAGTCATGTTTGTTTTCTTCAATTTGATCTTGAAAATATTCGACTTTAGCTCTTTTAACCTTTCTTTGTACTAGATTCCTTAATGCTTTGTATTTTCTTGCGAGATCTAAATTACTAATATCCCTTTTCATATTTTTGTAAGCTACATTTCTCTCTTTAATTATCGCAATAATTTCATTGTTCATCCATTTTTCTGTTCTTTGCTTGATTCTTACTTGTTTAAGAGGTGCACTCATATTAACTATTGATAAAAAAATAGTTTTAAAATTTGCCCATGCCATATTTACTTCGTTACATTCTGTTATTTTAGACCAATCGACTAGAGATAAATTTAAATTGAAATCATCTACATTATAACTTTTCATTCTTCTAATGGATATAGTTTTGTGGTGCCCAAACACGGGCCTAATAAGCTTCCTCGAGCAATAAGTTAGTGAATGATCACTTATGCCAAGGTCAATAACGCCACTTTGACATATATGCTCTTCTTTACTACATAATACGTGATCTATTAATGAGGAAGTCGTCTGTGATGTACGAGTGGGCAGATTTATAAGTTGGTTCAAACCATTTAAATTCAATATATTTTCGTATTTTCTGGATAATGGAGACTTTCGCAAAAGGCAAATATTTATGTCTCCTAAAACTATGACCTCATCGTCTTTTGTTAATTTATCAAAAGTTTCGGAGAGTCTTTCAATAAAAGTATGATCTTTAGGGGGTCTGTAGTAGACGCCAAATGTAATTGGTTTGGTTCGTGGTAAAAGGACATCGACCCACAATGATTCAACGTTTTCTAACATGAGATCGGCTCTTAAATTGAAGGCAATATCGTTTCTAATAAAGAGGCAAACACCACCTCCTTGCCCAGATGTTCTGTCTCGTCGTAAAATGCAATATCCATCTATACAGACTTCTTCATCATTTACAGACGAGTTTAACCACGTTTCAGAAATTGCGATAATGGAAATGTTATTCTTTGAAAAAAGTAATCGAAGTTCAGAAATTTTATACAAAATGGATCTAACATTTAAATGGACGAAATGCAGGCCTTTTGCCTCGAATTTATCATTAAAGCATTCATAAAGTGTTGTGTTATCGACATTGGTTGGGGTACTTAATTCAGATTCACTTATACGTCGAGTACGTGCAACATTTGCAATGGAGTTTGTGAATAGCGAGTCGCAAAAAGAGGGTAAAGAACATGTTAAACAAGTCCATTTTTCATTTGGGTTTTGGTATAATCTAGTATACTCGTGTATACTTATATCTTGGCATTTGGTATGATGCCATTTTTGACATATGGAACACAGAAGACCGTTTTGATTATTCTTAACTGGTTTTTCACATGTTCTACATGGAAATTTATAGTTTGGACCGGGATTGGTTTCCACATCACCACTAAGAAGTATAAGATTAAAAACACAATTCTCTACTCGATATATTTCCGTTTGAAAGGTGGCTGATGAATTATGATAATATAAAATTCGTGATCGGAAATATTTCAAACGTTTTAGTGATTGAAATCGAACATATCTAAAACTTGTGTGGACATTGTGTGAACATAATAAAAAGATAGACATATAAAATACTAAGACATTCATTTTCAAATACAACGACTAATAATTAAAAAGAGAATATGATTATAAATACATGTACACAGTTCACTACTAGGAAATAAAATCCTTGCTCCTCAGCTCGAGTAAGATCACCAACGAAAATTCCGGACAGTCTACTCACTGCATGGCTCCTTCCTGACGCCGCTGTAAACTGGACCTCCGTCGATGATCACCACGCCCATCAAGCCCGGTGGTAGAATCTCGTTCCCCCGCTCTCCTCACCACTGCCTCCCGATGAGTGACACTTGTCCTTGGGTATCCCCACAGCAAACTTTGCTGACAATAAATGATGTTGTCCAGCTGCTCCCCGGGATAAGCCATGTCTACTTTCACTTTCAATGGTATAACACTCTGGACAGTCTGACACAAAAAGTGTGTACTAACGGTGATTGTGTGTGCGTAGATGTTGCACCAGGGTATATGAAGAGAGACTGTATGCAAGACCCATGGCGACAAATACTATTTTGCAGGCAACAGATGAAAAGTGATAAGTTTATGAAATGCAGGATAATTATGCAGAAAAATGTTTCTGAAGATGTCCTGGCGGATCCTGAAGTCATGAAGAAAACCTTGATAATGTTGGTAAAGTTGAATACAGTACATAGCATGTACAAATACAAGCAAAACAGGGAGAACTTGAGGAAGGCAGCCTAGACAGGCACCTCCCTCTCATAGGTCTATCCAAGTTATATGGTGTCCTCACTGTCCTGTTTCTTGATTTATTTGAACAGGCCTGATAATTACCAAATTTTTAATTCCCCCCCCCCCCAATTTTTTCCCAGTTTTCTTACTCAATAGAGGGGAATGTTGTTAGATGCCTCCCCCCCCCCCCCTAGGGGGGTTGAGAAAACAAAAAAACATTTTTTTTTTTAAAGTTTTCACTATCACCCCTGATTGAAGTAATTGGGATATCTGTCTCTGAATTGTGAATGTAAAGTTATATACAAATGAAGAATGCTAAAGTTAAAGCGAAAAGAATAATGCTATTTGCATCTGTAGTTTATGAATATAGATATGTTTGTATGAATAGTAGAATGAGTGAAAAAAGAATTTCATATTTCTTCTTTGAGTATCAACATACCAGTAGTGCATGAATTTACAAAGGCTGCCTCAAACATGCGGTATGATGTAAAGAAAATACAAACTTTAGTGACTTTATATGTCTGCATCTTTAATATAATAAACACCCTAGAGAGTAAGCATAGAGGCCTTTGTTTGGCACAGTTATGCTTTTCACCCTCAAAAAAGTATACCTTGTGTCATTAATTGACATGCCATGTTTTGGTGGTACGGCCTTTTGTTAGGTGGTTTAGGGAATTACCGCATCCCGCTGGAATTTCCAGTAGCTGTATAATGTTTATTGACACAAATATTCTTTTCCATTCCTCCTATTGTGTCATGATAGGTGAGCGACCCAGGTCAACCATGGTGCAGAGGATGTCTGAGATGTTGTCTCGCTGGCTGGAAGAATCGTCTTCATCGCCTCGACGACCAGTCAGATCTGGCCAACCGGGCGTCATTGGCTCCTCCTTCTCAACCTCTGCATCGGCTACGTCAACAACTCAGTCGACATCAGCTCCAGCGACAGCTTCCACTTCAGCAGCTCTACCGGTTACAACTGAAGCAGCTGAACCGGTTACAACTGAAGCAATGAGTTCACAAGTGCACCAGGATGGAACTCATGAAGAACGTGAGGAACAGGCAGGAACATCAAGGACGAGGGATTCATCAAGAAAGCCGGACGTTGTTCCTAAAACTGATTCAAAAGTGCAAAGAATGTCAGAGAGGACATCAGAGGATGTCGAAACAGTCTCGGAAGAGAAGGGTGTGAAGGAAACTCTAAGTGCAATGGATGGTGCAATAAAGAAGAAGAGTGAAAAGGAGATGGACAGAAGAGATGATGATAGAGAGGACAAGGGATTGAGTGACTCAAGAAAGGTAAGCCAAAGATCAAGTAGTGGTCGGGAGGCTGGTACAACACGAGAGGATGAGGAAGGAGCAGGGGGCTGGAGAAAGGGGCTGAAGTCACGAGGGGGGCGTCCAGATCTCCCCGCGCAAAGATTTGGGAAAGGTTCTGGTGAAGTAGGCAAAGAGACTGAGCTACATAAAGCAGCACCAAAGACACAAGACTTGGACAAAAGTAGGAAGCAAGATGGTCAGAAAAAAGAGGAAGAAGAAAAGAAAGGCATCTTTGCTTTTGGAGAGAGAATGGAAGACAAGAAACCCATGGTAAGAAACTTGAGAGAAGAAAGCCTTTGCATTAAATATTAATTCCCTCGTATAGTGATGAAAATTGCAAGATGTTGTTCACAATATGGAAAGCTGTGCGATAAGTGATTTTCACAAACTGCAAAACTAATCTAAAGGTTTGAGGGGGTATTCTGACAATAATTTTATCTTGATGTTTGTAAAGTGACTTTGATTGTTGTAACAAGTGCTCCATTTTTGTAACCTTTCATTGGTATATGCAAAGACATTTCAAACAAACACGGTCACCTAAACCAGTCAAACGAATGCACCCTATTAGTTTTAAATTTGTTAAGTTTAGTTAAATCATTTCACTATGAAATCAAGATGAAATAGACAGTACCACCCCTGCATTTTTGGTACAGCCTATGGAATTGGAATTTCTGGCTGATATAATCGCCATTTTCCTGTGTAATTTTGTACCTTGATGGCTCATAGGAGGGCATGTTACATTTCGTGTTTAATATAGCATAATTTAATTTTAATATTAAGAATGATATTTTGTTTGTTCTTGCACAAGTAGCCTAGACTGACGAAACAGGATAGTCTTGAGCACACACGATCACGGAAGCACAGCATCATCGATAACCCTCCTAACTTACAGGCCATCGGTGATCCCAGCCCCAGCAAAGCAGGACCGTCATCATCTACAAGTGAGGAGAGGAGGGATCATGGAAAGGATAGGGAAGGGGGAGATGAGATGGGAAGAACTGATGGAGATGAAGGAAGAAGAAAAACAGATAGCAAGAGAGGAGAGGAGGATAAGAAAGAAGATAAGAGGAGCTCTATGCAGAGCATGGGATCAGAAACATCACAAAGGTGTGTAAACTGTTCATTAATATCCCAATGTCTCATGTCTTTACCTCCCTCCAATAAAAAAAGTAAACAAATATTGTTTGATATTAGGTAGAAATAACATATTCCACTTAGCAAAATCAATCATATAAATGTAGGTGGGAAAGGAGGGGGAGAAGTACTTTACTTTATTATTGGACAATCGAATTGTCACAAATTTTGCAAGTGATCCAGATTTAAAGAAAATTTAGTAACAGATAAATGCGACTGTCATTCACCATATATGCAAGAACAAAAATGAAAACTATATCAGATCTATTCAGTGTTTGTCTTTTGCAACTTTTGCTAAATGTGCTTTGCTTGATATACTATTGAGTAGCAGCCAATCTATGACGTGCAGTGAGTCTGACAGTGATGAAGACCTGCAGGTGCTAGGAGCTGAGAGGGAGAAGAAAACGCCCCATCAAAGGGATACTCCTAATCAGTGAGTTACAAATAAGTATTACGTTTGGGTGGAACGAACAAGTGACTTGACTAGACTGATTTTACCTTTGATAATAAACAACCAGACATGTGTCAATAGTAATTTTAAAAAAATAAAAGTAAATGCCAATTACAACGTTTGGAGAGATTTTTTTTTTTTTTCTTCTTCTGTAGAGGTTATGTACATGTAGTCGAGAGATTAATTATTGACTGAGAAAGTAAAGATGAGTTTAGCACTAGCAGGGCAATTTTGTCTTTGCTAATGGTATTTTATTCACATTGCTCCTCTCCACCCATGTGTTAAAATGGGTACCTAGTAGGATGCTATTAACGTCAGTATGATTGGACTAGCATGTGGAAATGTGTATTTAGTTGACTGGCTGGAATGTTCTTCAGTTGGCAATAAATGGCTTTGTCCACTGTAAAATTGTAGAATTGCAATTGCTTGGGGTAATTATTTCGTACTTTGTAACAGGTAAGGTGTTAAAGGGACTGGGTAACTTTGTCTCAGATTCTGAAACAAAATCCTGGATTTTGCAATGACAATTATTAACCTTTAGGTCAGTCGGGAACCCATGACTTTTAATACAAGTCGATTGCCTCTCTGATTATCAAGATATTTATGATTGGAAATCAAAATTTCATTTTTTGTTTTCCTCACAGTTTTTATAACACTACAGTCTATTGGGTAAAATGAGTATGGTAAAACCGGTGAAAAATATTTACTTCTTTGAAGCACTTCATGATCATTTTGAAGCGCTATTTTTTTAGGGCTTCAGTATTACACCATATCCGTGCATCTCAGATAAAACATTGTTAAACGATGCCTTTAAACAAGAAACAATTGTCATTGTTATTATTATTGTTGTGATTTGTAAACAGGCCTAGAGAGCGTGTGAGGTCGGAGGCTGAGATGAGGTTGAGGGAGCTCTTCAAGACGCGCAAGGAAGAACGAGAGAAAGAAGCGGACGTCATCAAGAATGTCTACTCCCCATCCGTTGAGATGGTTTACAAGGGACACAGGAACTCAAGAACAATGGTAAACAAAAGTGGGTTGCCGGCACCATTTTTCTCTGCCAAAATGTCGGTTTTTATTATTCTTAGTAATATTTTCTCCTTAATCCTCCAGAAATCTGCATTGGTTTACAAAATTCCCATAAAGATACATTGTGTAATAGTCATGATCTTTAGATTTCAATCATATCATTGAAGTTCTACAATGATTCGCTTTTGTTCAAGGGTCTCTCTGAAAGTGTGTTGTAAGTCTGATAGTCACTTGAGAAAGAATTGATGCTTTGCCTAATATGATATCACTGAATATTCTATGATAACCACCACTTCATATCCTGTCTTGTCTCAAGTACCAATAGGGTATGCTCTTTGCCTTAGTTTCTTGGACTCAAAGTAGCAGGGTAGTTAGTAGTTATTTCAGATGGTTCACTTTCAACAGTACGCTACGTAAATTTGTGAAATAAAGGTCTAGATGCAATTGTGTTCTCGGTAGGTAATTCCTGGCCGTAATTGTCCAGGGGGGGGGGGGTGTTTTACAAAGATTTAGATTGACTTAAGTTGGACTTAAGTATAGCAGGCCATTCATGCCACTGATTGCTCTCACCAATATGATCTTTAGATTTTAAAAATTCCTTCAATAATGAATTTTCAAAAAATGTAAATTCTGTAGATTTGTGACCATGATTTAAATGTCCCCTGAGAGACCAACAGACCTGCCAACCAGTACGATTTAGTCGTATTTAGTACGATTTTTAGAAGCAAATACGACAGTACGATTTTCCTTAATAAAATACGATTTTCAAAAAAAAAAAAAAAAAAAAAAGTTTTTTTTTTTTTTTTTTTTTTTTTTTTTTTTAAATTTATATTTTGTGTGTGCGTCCGCCATTTTTAATGGCAAAATGTCCATTCTGTCCTGTAAAGTATCCTACAAGTATCTCACATCGGCAATTTGGGGATGTTCATTGGTTCATCGAACATACCAGTCATGACAAAATCATGCATATTCAATCAATGATCAATAAAAAAAAAATTCTTCCTGTAGGTAGAAACTGTAAGAGGCATTGATCCGCGTAACAATCCGTGTTTATTTTCAAGAATACAACTTTTGTCAGTAAAATACAACTTTTGGGACTAAAGAATACAGTTTTTGAACTCCAGAGGTTGGCAGGTCTGGACCAATGCCAGTAAATGGTAAAAGCAAACAGTGGCATGAACGGCCTGTCATAGTTAAGTCCACCTTAAAGTCGATCTTAGTCCTTGTGAAACACCACCCAGGTGTTAGTTACAGGGGTTAGTTGACATGGTTGTTGCTTCAAGTCCTCCTTCATAACATTATTTCTTTAATTCTTTTAAACTTGTTTCCATCTCTTCTGTACTTCACATAGATTAAGGAAGCTAATTTCTGGGGCGATCACTACATAGTGAGTGGATCAGACTGCGGACATGTGTTCCTTTGGGATCGCTACACAGCCAAACTTGTTATGCTGCTAGAGGGCGACAAACATGTCGTGAACTGCGTCCAGCCTCACCCCATTGATCCAAGTAAGTACCTCGTGTGTGTAGTAGAAGTAGTTAAGTAGCAGAGTATGGTTTGATGTGAGGGGTGGCAGCGTGAGGTACATTTAGTGTTTAGTGAGCAAAGATAAATTGCTCACACTTAATTTAATTTTTCTTCTGGACAAATTATTTTACTGATGAAATTCCACCCACTCTCTCAATGCTCAGAATATCACAGTGTATATATCCTCTGCTCATGCATGAATGGTTTTGTGTGAAACATTAGCCTGTGGGAAAGTTATGGAAAGTCTGGGAATTCTTACTTGGAAAGTCATGGAAAGTCTGGGAATTCTTACTTGGAAAGTCATGGAAAGTCTGGGAATTCTTACTTGGAAAGTCATGGAAAGTCATGTAATTGTATTGGGTAAAAAGTGTGTGAACCCTGGTGGGGCTCTACTGGCCTTTGGCCTTTACTAACTTTATTTTGTTAGACTAGGTTTGGGCTGCAGTTGCCCCCCCCCCCCCCCCCCCCCTCACATGTGTGCTATACAAGAACAAGTAATGTTCCTAATCTTAGCATATATTTCTTTGTTGTTGATTTCAGTCCTAGCTACCAGTGGTATTGATTACAACGTGAAGCTTTGGGCACCCGTAGCGACTGAGCCATACTTCGCGGAGAATTCCGTCGAGGTGAGATAATTTTTTGTATGTTTGGTTGGGGATGTAGATGCACGTTGTCATGGTTAATAAGGAGTATAGAACTATCAAAATTAGAGTAAGAATCACATTACAATTAATGATAAGTTTCCCTGCAACACTGCCATGATTGTTGCATATAAAATGTTTGCTGCACCTCATTTTTGGAGGCTTTTTTTCATCTGTAGACTACCAGATTATCTATGAAAAATGAGTTCTCATTTAATCTGAGTGATAATTCTAATTTCAAAGCTTTGGTAGTACCACACCATGCATAATTATTTACTTCATGTTAGCTTTATAGGCCAATTCAGCTACATTTGTGTCTCTACAACCACAAATACTTATACTACAACCACAAGGTCAAACATATTCACACTGACTTTACATCTCATCCCTACCCTGTTCTAGTCCTCCTTGATCTTTGTGATCTCTTGCCTTCCTTATGAATACAATATTGTGGTTCTACAACACACACTCCGTCGACAAGTACTGTGTGGTTGAAATTCTAAACTTACAGAATTTGTAACTTGTGCCTTGGACTAAATGATAAACCGAACCCTACCTGAACACTGAACCTTGTATAAATAATCTCTGAAGCTGCCTTTCCAAGCTAAACTTCGATGATGGTGCAGACAACTTATCCTAAACTTAAAGCCCCACCCCATTACTCGTAGCTACTTGCTCCTCTCTATATAGCAAACAATGCCTAATCGGTGCCTGTTGGTTCCCCATGATCCCCTTTTTCTTATGTTTATAATTGAGAGCTGATTTGATGAGATAACCACCTGTCAGTGACCTTGCATGGAGGTCTTATCCCCCTGGCCCAACTAGTGCAGACAGGTTTTAAACTTGAATGCAACTTTCACCCTAGCCCGTTGTCTTTGATCAAATAGAAACCCAGACCAATAGTTGTTGTAGCAAATGTCAGAGTACCAATTAATGTATCTTTGATGTTTCATTGTTACATCAGGTGATGAGAATCAATGAACTGATGCTGGAGGAAACCAGAGATACTATCACTGTACCGCCTTCTTTCATGCTGAGGATGCTGGCATCGTTGAATCATCTTAGAGGAGGTAACTATAGCAACAAAGAGATGATGGATGGATGGTGATGGGGGGGGGGGGTAAGTGTTGGGCTATCTGTCGTGATGTTGGGATTTTTAATGGTTTTGATAATAACGATGATGAAATTGATAGTGATGATGATGACAGTGATGACGATGATGACGAACATCATTTTTTGGTATGATGATTGTGATTTTATGGAGATGCAACAGTGCTAATTTTGTGCAATTGATACCAGTGATATTGATGTTGATAGTCATGATGATGATGTTGATGATAAGTAGTTATGATAGGGCTTTTAATTCATGACATTGATGTCAATGTTGATCAATATTTGTGTGAAAGCTGTTAAAATAATTCGGATTGTAATCCAATTTATTTTGAATATGTAATGAAATCCATTTTGCAAGAATGATCTACTAATTTGTATATATTAAATTGGCACCTGATTAAAGTATACTTAAAATTTTCCTTTTAGCGCATTTGAATAATCTTCTTGACTGTAACTTCTTTCAGATCGTGGAAGATCCGCTGACCCTCGGTCTGCTAGTGAGAGCTCTGATGATTAGACTAGATCCTGCTTTCTAGTGCATGGGGGTGTTTCACAAAGATTTTAAGTCAAACTTATCTCTAAGTTGGACTTCAAAGTTATGGAGAGCCATTTGTAGCCTTATAATGAAATATATTCAAAAGCAAAAATTGAAGTATTTTAGACTTTTCATATATTCCACATCAAGAACATGAAATCTCCCATGATAATAGAAAATATGAATGATTTGTATCAACATTTTATACCTTTTAAAATAACTTTTACAAAATATTTTCAAAGATGCCAGCGGCTTTCCATAATTGTTAAGTCCATTTTAGAGATAAGTTCAACTTAGGATCTTTGTGAAACACCCCCCTGGTTTATTTAATGAAGAAAATAAAGGATTAAGTAAAACCTTACATATACGGTACATGTACGGCTCGCATGGAACCCAAGTGCATGCCCTATTCTATGTGAGTGTGCTAAAGGAAACCTCACCCCATAGAATAAGTGTAGGTACTCTGAAAATGGATATGTATTCCTATCCTTTGGTGTACAATATTTCCTACAAGAGATGAAGATATTCTTGGCGTGATGTGAGGTCTTTTTTAGCCTGACATGGGTGCAGCCATTTTCTTGCTTTATGCCTCTCTTGTACACTTTGGTGGGGAATCTGGTAGATTGATGTGCAAGAATACAATAAATCTTTCAGAAGAACTATAGTTATTTCTTGGCGTGAGGTTTCCTATAAGTAGTCTACCAAAAGAGATGTTTTGCAGTTGACTGGGAGTGTATTTAAATTACAATATCTCTTTGTAGAAGAAATATTTCAAGCTGTGGTTTGACTAGATATAATAACATGGAACTTCTTACATCAAGAACAAAAAGGGTTTTGGCGATCGGTATACTAATAAGTCAGCTATGGATATCATGGATGAAGGTGGTTGAAGTTTGCAAGAATGCTTGGGGAAGAAAAAATAATGGGAGTTTTTCAAATTATCCTTTTACTTTTTTATTTGGTATGTTTCTTAATGTTTTCAAAAGCAACATTAGGTGTATTCTGATGCACTTTTATTTATTCAAGTACTGGTATGTTTATTGAGTGCATATATTGTAGGGAAAATACCAACAGTACATGTACATGTACCTAGTTATTTAATGTTTTGAACAAATAGTTCTGTTTTCCTTGTGTTTGGTTTATTGGCAAGCTTGATGATAAAAATGCTAGTTCATTTTAAAGGAAATTTGTAGTTCCCCCCCCCCCCCCCGGCAATGTTGAACAGTACCTTGAAATATTGAATAATACTTATTGCATTTTTATTTCCCCCATTTTCATTTTTGTAGCAAAAGATCTTGCCAGTACTTTATATAGTTTACCATATTAGGGCATGGGTTATTTAGTCTTATTTATTCTATTGTCTTCATGTTAATTTTAAATGTGAATCTCTTTGTCAAACACAGGGTTTTGGAATAGTATTATTTTATTTTAGTATTGGTGAAGCTTATGATATGATTTTTTGTTTTCCTATGCAGATTTGATGTATAGTGGATGCATCATTAAAGGTACAAGTTTGAGAAAGGCTGAAATTCTACAAGATAACCCCAAAACAATGTTATTGAAATTTACTTCAGAAGATGATGAGAAACCAAAAGAAATTTTTGTTATGCTGTCAGAGACAAAATATACTTGTCCTGTATTTCATGCAATCTGAAAATATTATTTGTAATTTGCTGCCAAAAGTCAAAATTCGGTTGAGTTGAGATACTCGATGTATTATCTTATAAGTATTTTGCATGGTTTATGCAGTGAAGTTCAAGAGAACATGCTAATTTACTGATTTGCAGTGTTAAATCTTCAATTCTTAGTTATGATATGTACTACGTGCAACTGAATGGTGGCATTTTAGTGTCTTTGAAAGGCATTTACTTTGTTCAGATCGGCTTAACTTTTAGATTATGCTTATTGAATAGTGAAGATGACGTAAGTGTATTGTTTAGATGTACATCCACGATTGTTGGATGTACATTCATATGTATCATGATTTACATGGTAAATGCATGTATATGTACATAAAATTATTTATAAGTATATTTATATTTATATTAACAAACCATTTCTTTTTCGCTCTAGCATCACATGCTAAATGATTATGAAAATGGTGTGATTTTTGTATTTAAATTATTATTTGTTGTCGTACATATATGTGTAACAGCATTTCTGACTGTTCAAAACAGTAAGGAAAGTTTAAATAAATTATACAGGTATATGACAGTTTATCTACCATGTGTCAAGATTCTAGGCCTCTGATAGGTCAAATTTCCTGGTATGAAATTCACTACGGACTGCCGGGTGGTATGGTGAAAAATAATGATCAGGCATAGTTAATTGTCTTTGTGTGCGATAGCAATCTAGATGCACGGCCTGCACTATATCATACATGTACACCAAACAAATAGCGATTTCATAATAGCAATTGATGTGAATAACGTTAAGGTAATGTTTTTCAAACGTTGACTGCTTCTTTTTCACTTCACGGTTAAAAACCGTTGCCTTCAGTGATCTTGCAACTGGGCTATGACCAACATTTGTATAATATTTGCTCTTGTCTCATTTGTTTGGTGTGCATTAGAAAACAAAAAATTGAAATAGTGGGGAAGGGGATGAAAAAGTAAATCGAGAGAGAGAGAGAGAGAGAGAGAGAGAGAGAGGGGCAAAATGATGGGCTAACCCCTAGCCATGTTTGTTAGAAAGGGGCATTTTTCCACAGTTCATGAAATTATCTGCAATAACATATTTTGAATGGACAGGGGTTATAGACACCTTCCACAGACACAAAGAAGCCTCTTTGAAAATGCTCAAATTCTCGCCCTTTCTGAAAATTCATGGAGTTTGGCCAAAAATGATGGGCTAACCCCTTGCCATTTTTGTCAAAAAGGGGCACATTTCATTAAATGATCTGTTAAAAACATATTTTGAATAGACAGGGGTCATAGACATCTTATAGAGATAAAAAGAGGACTTTTTGTAAATTCATAAATTTTGTCAAAAAGGGGCATATTTCACATTTCATGAAATGATCTGCAAAAAAAATAAACATCGTCTAGAGATGAAAGAAGACCTTTCTGAAAATTCATGAATTTTGGCCAAATATGATGGGCTAACCCCTTGCCATTTTTGTCAAAAAGGGGCAATTTTTTCACATTTCATGAAATGATCTGCTAAAACATATTTTGAATAGACAGGGGTCGTATACATCTTCTAGAGATAAAAAGAGGACTTTTTGTAAATTCATAAATTTTGTCAAAAAGGGGCATTTTTTCACATTTCATGAAATGATCTGCTAAAACATATTTTGAATAGACAGGGTTCGTATACATCTTCTAGAGATAAAAAGAGGCCTTTTTGAAAATTCATAAATTTTGGCCAAAATGATGGGCTAACCCCTTTACCATTTTTGTCAAAAAGGTGCACTTTTTACATTTCATGAAATGATCTGAAAAAACATATTTTGCATTAACAGGGGTCACAGACATCTTCTAGAGATGAAAAAAGCCTTTTTGAAAAATCATAAATTTTGGCAAAATTTTTTGTCAAAAAGGGGCACTTTTCACATTTCATTAAATGATCTGCCAAAAAAGTAAACATCTTCTAGAGATAAAAAAGAGGCCTTTTTGAAAATGTTCAAATTTCACCCAAAATGATGGGCTAACCCCTCGCCGTTTATTTTTATTTTAGAGAGAGAGAGAGAGAGAGATGAGGGAGATTGAACAGATGGCCGGATGGAAAATGAAACTAAAATCAAAAGACGTGTGATTAAGAGTAAGAGAGGGCCACAACACAACTACAATAATGTACAAAGAATAAACTTGTGTTGTCATAACAAAGTGCATCAAATCTACTTTGTTTCTGTATTTATTCCCATAAACTCCATTTATCTCCTCCAATTTAGAACGTACAATAGGCAGCCACACTGAAAACATCAAGCCTTTAACAACATACAGACTCCTGTCACAAAATATTCTAAACACTTGCATGTACAACTGTTGCCTTTTTAACTTTCTTTGTTAAACAATTACTTTTTTATAGAGCCGCTTCATCTTTCATTAAGCTGAACAAAGTATAGAATCTGTATCCACAAAATAAGAAAGAGTAGATTTTACATATACATATAGCAAGGCAAGTACGTTTGTACATTCATGTTAAATAAATGTCCAAAGGAATTCATCCATATACAAGTACTGAAGGCTCATACAGCTTGTGTATGCATATCAATAAAAACTATTGTCTTTCAAATAAATTCAAAATGACCAAAAGAGAAAGAAGATCTAAATGCTAAATATTATCGAAATTTTCTCCTTGGTTTACAAGATATAACTGTACACTTGTACATGTTGTTCTATTCATGAATATGTTAATGTATAAATCTAATAATTTGAATATAAGATACGAAAATTTTCTTTTCACCAAATATGTACACATAAATAATGAGGTCACTTGCAGTGATATGAAGTATACACCATAACATTTCAAAACAATATGGTCCTAACCACTCTGTTGAGTATTCTATTCTATTTTTCACTGCCTATGTCATCCAATGCAGGTGCTTTGAAAAGAGAGTTCAATATAACAAGCAGCATATAATTATATATATTTAAACAATGGTACATGTAGATAAATAAAACAGGTTATATTCTTTCAGTTATACATTCCCATGAACATAAAAAACATTGATATAAACTTTCTGATGAGTGAATTGTTTGCTTTTTCAAAGACAGATTTACAAACTCTTCATATTAAGAGGTACATGAACGCAGACTACCTCACTCAACTCTTTCTTCACTTTTTGTCAATTTTCTTTTGGATAAAAGAACCTCAAAACAGATTAATTTGGAAAGAAAAGAAAAATTCTTGTTAAATCATCTGATCGCCTACATGTACATCACCATATTTGTGTCCATGTATTTCTATTAAAGGCAATGTTGACTTTAACCATGAGTTTAAAAAAAAAGAAACTCACATTTTATCTACGACTGCATTGAGCTGAGAAATACTCTACTTCTTGAACAGATCTTGTTAAATAATAAAGGCTTCACAAATATTAATAATTAAATAATTTATGAATATTTACATATCATACTCCTGCTGTTGACGATGTCACAACAGAATAAAATGAGTCAAACCATCTCTTGAGAAAACAGAAAGTCTTCTTTTCGACAAAATTTTGTAAAGCACAAGTTTTTCATTGTCAGTGAAACTGCTTAATTTAAAATAATAAATCTAAATTATTTTCCAAACTTGTACATATCCCAAGGATGATAGACTATACATGTACTTGTACAATATTTTAACTTGTTTCATATTTTTCTTTACAGTGGAATATTCCAACATTATGTAACGTACATGAAATATTTGATTTATGAAACAAAATAAAATCCCTATGAAAACTTTATAAAATGGAATGGTATGAATAACAGAAATATAATGAAAATAACAGGCAATTATTATTTCTTTTCAGAACATGGCACTTAACTTTTACATGTCTTTGACAGGAATATTAATATAAATAAAAACAAAGACTGTAATTGTAAATTAGAACGCAATGGAATCTATGATGAACGAATCAATGTCACGTACGAAGAAATGACATGCATAACACCAATGGGGTTGAGAGCACCAATGAGCCCTCTTAAAGTTCAAACTTTAATGTCAGTTACACAAAACGGTGATTGGTGGACAATACGCACGATACAAAGTTCATTTTGCAGCATGGGACCTCAGGCTATACAGTTTAGTTGCAGAAAGTCATCCATTAATCAACCAATCAATCAATCAAACATATAATTTTTCTAGCAGTATACATGTAGATCACATATAATCATACCACTGACAGTACATGTATGGCAAAATTACATTCAAATATCATTAATTGAACTACCGGTACTGTTTCTAAGAGTGAAGGGGCTATGTGATTTATGGACTTTGTAACCCTTCCGGTTCGAATCTATGTGGATGTTACATGTATATCAGAACATCTCAATTCACTTTCATTTGGTTGTGGCACTACACACAGCATACATGTATATTCTATCTTACAATCATTCCCATACATGTATCACATTCAATGGCATATTTCTCAGGCACATTTTTAATTTGAATGAAAATAAAACAAAAATATTGCACTACAGAGAACCTGGACAAATCCTTCATTGGTAAAGGTGAACTTCTTTCAAGGCTTTTGCAATATTCCACTCATAAGCATACCATCACGTCTGTCACGACACCCATGGCTCGCTCACTCATTCTAGGAAACATGCTTGTTTTTCTGGTGGATTACATCAATAAATCTCTAAATCATTGTAAGATCTATCTACCTCCCTAAATAATTAAATCATTAATATTCAGGACATTTGTGAATGAATAGGATGAATTCAATCCTAATATACTGAATGACGTCATTTGGAATGCATACCAGTAATCTTTTCCCCTGAAATAAGTAACATATCTAACAAATTTTGTCCAAGCTCAGTATACATATTCTTCCAAATCTCAACACCGACATCTTTTATTTATACACACCTCCATATGAAATGCCGAAGCTTAGATATTTTGTATAAGAAAAATTGTAAAGTAAAATGCCCAATACAGATAAAAGGTAAATATCTTTGAGGAATTTTATATATTGGAGCAAAATCGACAAAAAGACAAAAAAGAGCAAGCATGCATCCACAACGAAATCAATTTAAGGAAAATCTAAAATATCGATAATCCTGACATTTTCCTAGAATTAACAGAAATCAATGTACTTCGAGATCTCTATTTTGGTTAAATAAGGATTCATAAGTTCATTATCATTGTCTGTTTTTGAACCTCCAACAATATATTTGCACATTGATGCAGCATCTCCTTCAGTTTTGAAGCAAACAATTTTCTTTAATAGAAATTAATAGGAATGAATATCAGTTGGTTTTGACATAAATAGCAACAGAATAATACAATCTCTACCTAATAACCGTCACCTAATGAGCATTACACTTGTACTTCAGCTCCTCTACATACATACATCTCTTGTTCTTAATAGCATGTATATCTTGGCCTCTGGCATAAAGAGGTAGATGTTCAGGCAAATCACAGAGCAGAAGGTGGAGATGACCGGACGCGTCTTTTAACCTAGATCAGCTACTACCTACATCAAGGAGGACTTGCTTATCAGTCGTGTTGTTCAATTAGCAAAACCTTGCAACTGTCAAAAGGACCTCCTTTCTTTTTATGTCTTTTTGTGTGGTATTGCCTTTACATGCTGCCTTTCTTGACAACGTGCTGCCTTTCTTGTGTTGATGTATTGCCTTTGTCACATTGTTTGACATTCAGACAATCAGGGCCCCATTTCACAAAACTTGTCATCAGTGACAAATTACAGTTGTTGTTATAAGCTACTGAAATCCTTGCTTCTGATTGGTTATCAGCAGATTTATCACTGATTTTTGTCATTTGTCATTGAAAGAAGGCTTTGTGAAACGGGTCCCAGGTCTCTTCATGCCAGTCTACTTGCACAGTGGGTCAAACCAAGTGCCAAGAAACACACCATGGGCTTCTGGAAGGCATCCTCAACAGCAAGCCATGTACATTAGCAAGATATTGGCATCATATATGGAATGAAACCTGTGTTGAGCAACCATGTGTAATGAAATATGACCTGTCTATAAAGACCATTACTCTTGTTTCCCTTGAGAAGTTTTGCACAGGTTTGACTGTATCACACTTCTTGAGATGGCAGACTCTTTATCTTCCCATCCTCCATCTTTCTTCCCCTCTAATTTGAGTTCCATCCTCATCACATCATCACGCTATGAGGAGGAAATCTCTTTCCACCAGATGTTCTATCAGCTCATCATCAGCCATGACAGACTGGACGCTGCTCTCCTTCTTGTCCCAGACGACAACCACCTCCTCCTCGTCATCCCTGCCGTTACTCTGCCTGTTGTCATGGCTACCCGAGGGTGTGGTCGGGCCCTGAGACGTGGTCCGAGGTCTGGCGGTGGTGGATGGCTGCTGCATGCTGCATAGCGTGTTGAAGAAAGGCATGAGCTCTTCCACTGAGCGGATGTGATGCATGGCCAACAGAGGGCGCCCTTGGCTAGTCCTCTGCATGATGGTGTGGTTCAGACTCGGGTCCTGAAAAAAATTGAAAGAAAAAATGTTTAATAATAATAATAGCTCACATTTATAATGCACCCAATACTTTGTTTCTAGGCGCAGTACATATTATTACCCCTGTCATCGGATTCAGGCTTACCCACACACGATGTATGCACATTCTCCACTCCCTGGGGAGTATTACAGCCAGTCGGCATTTACAAGCGCCACTAGCTCATCAATGTTGGGACTGCTACACAGTAAGTCCATAAAAGGTGAATACATGTACATGTATATACATTGTTTTGTTACTCTCTGTAACAGGTTAAGGGATATCTTACATTTATGACATGAATATTTTGACACAAAAGTTTATCTTATGGATCATTATATAATTATCTTGAATGAAGTTGGTTGAAATCTCTTTAAGAATATTCAATGGTGAGCCGATGTATCAATATAGTTAAGTCAAGCATGTATACTCTCATAATAGTTTTATTTATGTTCATATTTCCAGTTAAATTTGTAATATGTCCTTTTCCAACTGGTTTGAAATTTGACATTATCATCACTATTCACAGCAAAATTGTACATATCATCTCTAGATTAAATCAAATGCTCAGAGTTATAATACGCTATTATCCTTACATATTATTTATGAAACAATCTTCATCTTGTACAGAATACATGCAAGTCAGAAATTCTGAGCATTATACATTGAAGCACCACAATACATTGTTATGTTATCAAAGTTGAGTGAATAATTTTTACCTGTTTCTTCTTGGCTCTAAGCAGCTTGGTGACCCTGGCAATATGAGGAACAAATCTGGTCTGAGAATCACCCTCGTTGCTCTCACCAACAAATGCCCACTTGTAACTGCATGTAGAAAAAATTATGATAACATAACAAAAAATAACAAAATGGCATATGAAGGTAATTATCATCATGTTGCCTGAGAAGGGCACCAAAATCAAATTTCTTGACTCTATAACCGTTCAAACCACCAGAAAACAGAGTCCAGCCCGACAGAATTTGGAAAGAAAAATCTTTTTCTTGTGGTCTGTTTTAGGTCTGGTGTCTGGCTTGTTAGTATGCTGGGGTATAGGTTTCGATTACTGAACAATTATTATCATTGTTTTCAAATTTGTATGATACACAGACTAATAAAATGTAGTTAAACTTAAATACCTTTTTCTCACAGTGTTTATCTGTTGTATGTCATTATTCCACAAAGTAGGGTTGTTACATCAATGAACACATTATCAAAGTAGCAATTCAAGATAATCGCTTTTAGACTATATCAATATTTTCTTTGTATGTTTCTAAACATCCCTGATGAGCATAGAACTTACACTTGGAACTGAGGGAGTGATTCCGACGGCAAGCAGAGTGCGAGGTCAAGGAACTTTGAAGCAGCGAGGTAGAGATTAAGGAATGTCTTCAATGCGTTGCCACCATTAGAACCGAGCTGGAAGAAACTGACCAGTGCTGACCGTTTGGAACCGTCCTGGGCGCTCTTAACTAACTGCTCCTCCATGTGAAGGAATACTTGAACCTAACAAGATCAAAACAGATTATAACACTCATGAGGAGGGTGACAAATGCAATGTCTAACATCAAACCAATATTCAATGTCTATGCCATGGACTAGAAATAGCCTGGCCCTGTGTTACAGCATTATTTTCTCTTACAAAATTTCTCCCATGAAGCTTATTAACATTACAGAAACACACAACAACAAAAAATCTGTCTCAATTTTACGACTCCAGTGCATGGAGAGAATAGGACATCATGATGACAGTGGGTTTACATGTAGTACATCTTCAAATTGATTAACCGCTATTAAGATTTGTATCTTCTTATATATCGTCTTTTTTTCTTCATTTCTCACTTTTTTGACATTTCTTGTTGGTTGCTCTGTTTTCTATAACACATTGCAACTGATTCTGAACTTTGTTACATTTGGTATTTCAAAAATACCTTGAACATGTACATGGTAGCCCCTTGGGAAGTTTATCTCATGGAAATAGTGCTTTATAGATAATCATGATAATTAAATCTACTCTAAACCGACAAGTTTCCACTGCAATTGTTTGAAAAATTCATGAAACCGGGGTGGAGGGGGTGGGGGTGGGGGGGGGGGGGGGTGTTTCACAGAACTTGTCACCGGTGACAAATGACAGTTGTTGTTATAAGCTAGTGAAATCCTTGCTTCTGATTAGTTATCAGCAGAGTTGTCATTAATTTTTCTTAGTTGTCATTGAAAAAAGGCTTTGTGAAACACCCCCTGATCTATTACAAGGATACTTACCATCTCAGTGATCATTGTGGGCCAGAGACCTGTCAGGTGATGAGGCGACACCCGAAGCAGGAGAACTCGGAAGAACATAAACACCTGCAGAATGACAAGAAACAGATGATGATGAAATATATCTCAAATCATTAATACATGCTGTCTTGAGGCTAGATATACATTTATAAATGGCAGCTCTCTGTAGTCACAATTATGTCTTTAATATTCAAACAGGGAATAGGTGCCGTTGAGCAATACATTTGCAAGCTGACATATGCATAGATAAGAACAAAATAATGAAGACTTTTATGATGGAAAATGTCTCAACAGAAGGGATACCACGCTTGAATATGTGATTGAGAAGAAAAGGGTTAAGAAGAGGTTGAAGAAATGGAAGGAATAAAAGTATTTTAGTAAAAAGTATATTTTAGTAAACAATAAAATATTTTAGGATTACAAAATATGGGGAAGGGATAAATGAAGAGAACAAATACAAAATTAAAACAGAGAGAAAGGAGAAGGCGGGAAAGGGAAATTAGAGCAAGAAGAAAACAGGGATAAAAAATATAACTTAAAATTCAATTGCAGAAAAGAAAAAAATGGAATCTAACCTGTTCATGAACGACAGGGCTCTGACTAAGTCTCAGACTCTCAGCCAGTCTTTCCTGTATATCTGGTAAGGAGCGTACATACTGATCCCTCTCACTGCAGAACACTACAAAGCTAAGCCTCTTCAAGAGCTGAGCTCTCTGCTCCATCTCCTGCTCCTTGCTTGCAAAGATACTCAGGGATGTGTTCTGTAAGGCTGCTACTCGAGCTGTTAAGCAACAGGAAAAATGTACAATGCATCATGTTAACTAAAGTCTTACATTATTATACCATCAGTTATTAGTTTGTTACAATCCATAGTCCTTTGTAAGCACATTCTTAAACTACCTTGTTGCCACTCATGTACAGTGTTGCTTCTTCTCTTGGACATGTCAGTAATTCCTTGTACTTAATTACAATATTTGTCTACGTAAATGTTAACATATTCATAAATTTGATAGAGTAAAAGTAATTTTCATATCTTTTCAGTTGAGGATGACAAAAAACAAATTCAGTTTTATGAATTGTACAGCTAAAGTAAAATAAACATGTAAAATTAACTAAAGCAATAGAGTGAAACATTTTTTTAAATACTTCAACATACAACACAATAAATAAATATGTAGTGAATACAACACATTAGAGATTTCTGTATTGATGTTGAAGGGGGGGGGGGAGGAGAGATGGAATAAGATGGACAATTACTACTTACTCATGAGATCTTTGAAAGTTGTTCTGTCATGTGTCATGAGATTATCAATGATACATCTCCACCTGGAATATGATAAAGAGACATTATATAACCTTTTGAAGCAACATCATCGACATTCACTTGTCAAAACAAAAAAATATGTACTTGACTACCATCACTGCCATCATCATCAACATCAAGTCTTTAGCTAATAAAAACAAAACCAGAATTGCCATCATCATTATCATGTTCATCAATATCAGATGATCATAATTATCATTATAATAACAATAATAATACTCAGTTTTTATGTAGCGCTTATTACAATTACTAAGCGCTTCCAAACTTGGAGATTATTACCCTGGCTTTAGCTGTGCTGCCATCGCGGCACTCTAGCATTTCAAAGAATTAATTCCTGCCAGGTACCCATTTACATCACCTGGGTTGAGTGTGGCAAATGTAGATCAATGTCTTGCACATTTTTCTTCTTTTTTCTTTTTTCTTAATTTCTTTCCACTTTTTATTCAGATATTTTCTGAACAAAATCTTTATATGTGACTCTCTATTCCCCTACATTCTCCTAAAAACAGCGCCATGTACCCCCCCCCCCCCCCCCCCCCCTTCCCGGCTGCTATCGCCTCAAGCTTCTTAGCTTATGATAGTTGGCCTCTGCATTTATCTTGATTATTTTTACTTACCTCCATACTTTCAAGCTTTCAATTATGTACTTTTTTTTTTTTTTTTTAATATTTTATTTTGTGTGTATTAAGTTGTCACTCTTGATGTAAATCAATTATATTATATACTATTATTGTTATTTGAATGTTTTGTATTTGATTTATCAATAAATGCAGAAACATCTGCTAAAAAAAAAAAAAAAAAAAATTACCATATTAATCACATTATAAAGAGGTTCGTGATCAGCAGCAGCAATATCATTATCATCATCTCCCTTATCAGTATCATAATACTACTACGATTTTAAGGATAATAATGACATCAAACACAGTCACATTTGCACTTATAGCATCACCTCATCCTACATGTATGTTTAAAATTAAAATAAAAAAAACTATAGTCAGTTAATGACTACAATTGAAAGTTAAATACAATTTTGAATGCAAGTCTCACCCGCCTATACAAGATGTGTCCATCTGAAAGAATGAAGCATCTACAAGCAGATCAAAGGCATCCTTCTTCCAAGCTTTCCTGGTATACTGGTAGTCACTCAGACTTGAGACCAGTGATGTGCAGGCACGGAAACTGGGCATGTTTAGGGCACTATCAGATAGAATGAGAAGTTTGAAAGTGTGTTGTACGTTAAGTTTGACCATCCAATGATTGGCTTTTAGTTATAAATGATATTCATTGTTACGGATAAAGACATTTCTATTTCATGGATATCAATTGGTTTAACCGAATTGGCTTGAAAAGAGACACAATCATGTAGCCCCATAGGTGAAGTACAACCTAAAACAGATCAGGTGACAGAGCCTGAAATCTGGCAACCCTGCAATGACTGCAACTTCAGTAATCTTGGGTTTGTTACTCCACAGATTGAATTGACAACGGACGGAAGCACAAAAGAAGTACAAAATTTCATGGACAGCAAAATTACCTCGAAAACAAACAAGTGAACATTAAGTTCTGCAATGTGTTTAAAAGTATTTATATTTTTTTCAACAACCAGAAACACTTACCACAATCAATTTGCTTGAACATTTTCACTCTTTGTTTTCAATATTCAAAATACATTCATCCACAATTCAAACACAGGATACATAAAGAAAAAAAAGTTAGAATATAGCTGTAAAGCATTTTATATCTAGTTACTTGGTAGATGGACTTACCTATGGTTCTTGAGGTACGGTGTAACATTGTGCATAATGGATGTAAGGAGTGGTACCACTTTGTCTTTCTCATCACTGCCATACACCATGTCCAACAGAGGAGCCATCAACTATTAAAGAGAAACATCATTGACTAGCCATGAATGTTTTAGTCACAGATCCTCTATTTCTTCTTTCCAATTAAACACTTTCCTGGGCCCCATTGCACAATACTTACCATTGATGGTAACTTTGCCATCAATGATAACTACCATGGAAACCTTGATTTTGATTGGCTGTTGAGCCCTGTTACCATGGTAGTTGCCATTGATGGCAAAGTTACCATCAATGGTAAGATTTATGCAACAGGCCCTGATGTCTAATTTATAGATGTCTCTTCTTTGAGCCTAGTATCATCAAATCTATTATGATAATATCACAAAACAAGGCCAAAGGACAAAAAATTCAGCAGATTAATTCTTATACGAATACTGACTGAAGGAAAGTGTTGTGTAACTTTTACAGGGTGATATTATTACGTACATGTTGAAACCTTTGGTCTTTGAACTATGTGACCTGAGCATTTACCCTCGCTTACCTAGTCCCTCAGATAGGCCTAAAACAGCGAGTCCCCTGGAGCTTTCTTTCAAGCACATACATGTTTGTTCACATGCTTTCTTACCATCTAGATAACATATGAAATCATTTTCATGAACTTACCTCTGCAAGCAGAGTGAGTGCTTGCACGCTGTACTGTGAATAGGAGTGCTGTGCAGGCGGGGTGCTGAGGGGAGGGGAGGTCAATGGACTATTGCCATTATTGACAGCGCCCTCTGAGGGTGACTCTGGGCCAGCTGCTGAATCTGAGACTGAACAAGAAAGGAGACAGAGCAATGTTTAAAACCCAATGATCTGATATATGAGCTGGTTTATAGTGGATTGTACAAGACACGTTCCAGCAACAAATGATTCATGGTCAATTTTAAAAAAGTAAACATGGACCTAACACTTACCTCGCCCAAACCACAATCCCAAACCTACCCTCACAAACCTAATCACATCATTATCCTTAACCATGTAACTCTGATGAATTAAAGCCCTTAGTCTTGTCATTGGTGCAAATATCAGACCAATGATCAGTGATGCTCATAATTATACATAAGGTATTCTATAATGACTGTGACCAAGGATGATTGTAGATCTTTCAAGAAAGAATGAATGCCAAATATGTTTGCCTTTCTTCAACATTCTAATTTGTGTGAGCATATCAAACACATAAAACTGTCGACAAAGGAAAACTGTGTTAACTTGGCTTCAAATTTCTTCTGCCAACATAATTATTGAGAAAAGGTCTGTTGACAACAGCACCAACACATTAAAAAACTAGATGGATCTTCGACTGCACACAGTACAAAAATGATGCCTCCGCCATACAGCCATTTTAGAAACCGAAACAGAAGCAATTTTTATAATTCAAGTTTGATTGTAATCCATTAACAGGTTCTCAGAATATCGTGATTACAAGCTATTTTTCATAAACATGTATGAACCTTTGACTTTGACCTCATTACCCTAAAATATAATCAGTTCATTGGCTCTGCAAGATACATACAGGCATAACAAGAATTTGAGTCCCCTTACCATCAGCATCCGATTCTGAGATTTGAGAAGCATTGATTTTGACAGAGACGTTTCTCCTAAGCCATGTGGTCTGTTCCAGCGAGGATCCTGCGATGGTGTTTGCTGCCTCCATCAGACGCTGACTGATCTCCTGTAGGTCTCTCTGATCCTTACGCTCATCAAACGGGAGCAGCTTATGAACAATCACATTCAAGATCCTGAACAGAAGATATTCATTTTCATTCTTCATCAGATCCAGTTTTAACCAAATTTAAATATAATCATTTCAGTAATCAACCCACGTGATGTAAATGGGTACCTGGCAGGACTTAATTCCTTGAAATGCTAGAGCGCCGTAATGGCAGCACAGCTAAAGCCGGGGTAATAGTAAATTTGGTGCCTTGAGCATCCCTTGGGGTGAATATGTGCGCATTATAAATGTTTTTATTATTATTATTATTATCAACTGCATCAATTATTTTGTGGGAAATACACACTTAACTGACACACGTCACCTACACACACACACTTAAGAAAAAAAAAAGATATTTGAAAGATGTAATAAATCCATCAAAATGATTTTTTTGACAGCAGAAAGAGAACAAAGAAACAAGACCTGCAGGTGTCCGAGATTAGAACTTCAGGTATCCAGAAGACATATTGGAGACTCCCAACTCAATCAAGTACCAGCTGGACATTCTCAAAGACAATGTGCCGACTACCACATTAGACTCACATGGATATGACAGTTGACAAAGCTTTACAGGCCCGGGAGGTGTTTCACAAAGACTAAGATCAACTTTAAGTTAGACTCAAAGATGGCAGGCAATATGCCCCTAGTTGCTCTCACCATTGGTCTCTCAACTATGATCTTTAGATAATATTTTTTCCATCAGTAATGAACTATCAAAAAAGGTAAATTCTGAAGATTTGTGACCATGCTTTGAACGTCCCTTGAGAAACCAATGCCAGGAATGGTTAGAAGAACTAATGGCATGAACGGCCTGCCATAGTTAAATCCAACTTAAAGTCTATCTTAGTCTTTGTGAAACACCCCCAGGTATAATACTTACCCTAGTAATAGAAACTGAGCTGGAGCAGACAGGTTGAGTTGAAGACCATCCTTGAGGAGTCCTAAGATGGAAGGCCAGGAGTCCCTGAGGGGCGCAACAGCCATCTTCTGGACATAAGCATAGAGGAACTGAAGCATGCTCACCTCAAGTCCAGGTTGGTTCTATAAAACACATTGAGAATAGAATACCATCAAAAGGAAATCCTGCCCGTTAACTATTTGCAGATGGTTTTGAAAACAACTCTTTGTTTACAGGAGCTTCTTTGGTACTTTTCCTATTTTCTAAATTTTCCCATGGCTATTCCACAAAAAGTAGGCCTATTAAGTTTGGAGAGCTCAGTCTTACTCTCAAATCATGTACATATAAACAATTTTTTGCCGCTTGTTCAGCAACAGCATGTTTTGGAGAATTTGTATGAATTTTCAAATACTAACTAAATTTAGCACAATCTCTTGAGTTAGTCCTTAGGTTAAAACAGCAGGGGAAAAGTGTTTCTACATGGAAGTAAAGTTTCAAGCAAAGAATAAAACAGAAAACAGTAGTTTCTCCAGCATTCTACAGCATCAAAGCAGTCTAATCATTTTTTAATTCATATGTAAAATAAATTGAATTAAATACTCTACTCTATCGAAAGAGCTTTTAACAAAATAATCAGAAAATGACAAAGCCTAAGGATTCAAATTTACTTCCTTCCCACGAAGGAAACAGTGATAGTCCATTAAGCTTCCTGGGGGGCGTTCACAAAACTTTTTATTAGTAACAAATGACAATTTTTGTTATAAGATACTGAAAGCCTTGCTTCTGATTGGTTATCAGCAGATTTGTCACTGATTTTTGTCATTTGTCATTGAAAAAAGGCTTTGTGAAACACCACCCTTGAGTGGTTACCATACCTTGTCTCTGATTGTGAATGGTGGTGCCTTGAGGACCAGCTTAATGGTCTGGACCAGGGTGTCCGTCGGTAGAGCTTTGATGGCACTCACAAGCTGGACCAGGACTAGTTGTTCTTCAGAAGGCTGGGCTAGGACCTGAGAGGAGAGGAAACAAATCATGGAAACATGAGGAAACAAATCATGGAAACATAAACTATCAGCTAACAGGTGGAATGTCTATAACTGTACAAAATATGTATTTACTAATATTTGATTTGATTTGATTTGATATGGTTTATTGATGAAAACTTTCATTCAAATAGCAGCCAGAGGCTGAAACATATTGAATTTACAAAAGATTGATACATACAAATGCAAAGCATTAAAAATCGATTTGGTAAAATACAATTATGTTTACATTAGATTACAAAACGGCCATTCACAATGAATAATCCAGGATGCAATAAATGAAAAGAAAGAGAAACAAGAGAACAAATTCATCTTTCAGTATATGTTTATATATTTTTCCCCCGTAAGTTCAAGGTAATTGGAGTCTAAGAGAAACTGGCTTGAAGTGGTTCAGCATTGTTGGCTCTCACACCAGACTTGTAAGTAAGTCTACTCACCTTTCCCTTGGGTGGTTTGTGCCTGCGTCTGCTATCACTCCACACCACTCCTACAGCAGCTAGGAGGTTGGTAGAGTGGTGCAACGCAATAGGGCTTAACAGCTCCATGATCTGTTGCCTCACAGCCTGCAAAAGAAAAATATATTCTCATGTTATAGAAAATAATGAAATAAATGGAGCAAGGCTTTGGTCATGTAGTACTTACAATAATCATTTCAAATGAAATAAATTTAAATGCGCAATTCATATTCCTTGCACAATCTTTAGGATTGTAATATTTTGGAATGAATAACACTTTAGGTATCTAATTAGACAAACATATGCAGATGTGCATACTTGTTTTGATTTCATATAAAGTATTTAAACAATTACTGCTGGATGCATTTCACCTTATACCTTCACAATTAACAGAATTTAGTTTCCAAAGAACATATTTCAGTGAATATTCTGCTGCCCCCCCCCCCTCCCTCCCAATGCAGCCAATATTTTGGTCTGAAACACATCCATCTAACATTTATGTTTCATGTTATACAGTCAAACCTGTCTATAGCGACCACCCGAGGGAAACACAAAAAGTGGTCTGTGTAGACAGGTTCCTTTAGTACATGTTTCAATGAGAAACCATTTTCAAGGGTAACAACAAATGTGGCCTTTGTAGACAGGTGGTCACTAAAGCAGGTTTGACTGTATATGTAGACATACATACACAGTACCATGGTCTTCAATTCAAATTTCAATCCTACCTTTGGTGTTCCCATACTGAAGCTAGGATACTCCTGTGTCTTCTCCAGGTCTTCCCTGAGGAGCTCAGAGCTCTGCACAGCGCTCCACAGACGTGCTATACTGGCCATGATCCTGGGTAGCATACCTAGGAGCCCCTTCCTGGCCTCCGTCTTGGGGCTGCTCATCGGGCCATCGGGTGTGGCAGCACCCTGCAGGGATACATCCAAAACAAACACCACATATTTATGGTATACCCTTAAATGCAATACCTTGGCAATAAACCTTGGAAGTAGGCATTTAAAGTTAAAAACTTATTTGCCTCTCGTTGACATTAGGATGAAGAATCCATACTGGGAAACATGTTTAGTGGCGCTGTACAGAAGTTCACGAACATGGACAAATAAAGGACTCTTCTGGATCAAACTGATCTTTTCTTGACGACCAAAATTTTGACAAATTAAATTTAATGCATAACAAGTCCTAGAATGTTTTTGTCCCGAATTTTACAAACGAATCTATTTTGTTATGTTGTAGCTGAGATTAAATTTAATTTGATGACCAATTCTCTGTCTAAACATCAACCCCCAGTCTGGCCTGAATAGAATCAAATTAAATTCTCAAGCCCCATGGTTGCTTACCCCCAGGCAATCACTTCTTTTCTTGAAACCTTAATTAAGACATGTAATTTGATTGTGAATCTGTACCTTTGAGTAACAATTTCAGATTACAGACCGGATTAATCAAAACATATTTCTTAAAAGTTTCACACGTTATGTCATTTTTTAAAGCACATCCAATGAGCAATAATCAATGAGCAGAGACTCATCTTGAAGACTCCACAAAATGGAATGGCCTATCTGAAGATCACCCAACGACTACTGACCTTTGTTTTATCTCTGGTCAGAGCACCAATTAAGCTGCTGAAGAGCTGAGTGGTCGGAGTCGACTCATTCTCGGGACTGGATGCGCTGTGTCTGACGGTCATCGACGACAGGCTCGACGTCGACTCCAGCAAGCAGAAGTGACAGATTTGGGTGAGGCCTTCAAGCATGGTGATCACATGATCAGGGGGAAGGTCTTCCTTGTCACTGATGAAATAAGAAAGTTCTTTCTTTATTTAGTGATCATAACAAAATGTGTAATATATCTGTAAAGCGTTTTATAGACACATTGTTGTATTGATGTATTGGGCACTATATAAAAACAGAGTATTATTATCAACATATTAAACACAAGATGGCGGCTTCAGAATGTCAATACATCTAAAATACTGACACTTTTATTTACAAATGACCGAGCCAGAGATTCAACAAGTACATGTAGTAAGGATAAATATTGACAAATTATCATGAAAAGCATATTGAAATATTACTGGTTATAACAGATTTCACTGCTATTTGACTTCTGAATGATGCAGTATTACATAATAATTAGTTTCTTCTACTCACAAATGACCCACATTATCTTAGTACATTTCAACAGGAAAGCAAGAAGATTCTTGGTTTTACATAGAATGCATTTACACTATATTGGTGCATTTCTACTTTTAAAGGAGAATCCCTAACAATCAAGGCCACCTGGCATAATTACAAATGCCTGCAGAACTAGCATATCTCAATGGTCTGCTAATAAAGCAACAATTTAACATCATATATCGAGCAAGATAAGCTGAAATTACCTTTTACTACTTTCCTGTAGCTTGTAGACGCCAGCCAGGGATTCCAGATTGCGGCAAAGTTGACTGGTGAGGGGGATAACCAGCTTAGGAAGCCCCCTCTCCAAGTAGGGCAGTGATTCAGTCATGAGAGCTATCCAGTGACGATGCATCTTGGCATTGTGGTGCTGCTTGAGGGCGGTCTGTACCGCCGTCAGGAGTAGACCCTGACAGGACAGCCGCTCCGACTTCAGGAAACCCATCGCAGAATTCGGCGACTGGAACTTGAGATGGCGGAACTCCCATTCCCCATCATCTGCTGCGGCTGTTTCTAGAGACGAATCCCTGAGAGGGAAGAGGTGGTCTTCCAGGACGATGATGGTCAGGACCAGCTTCAGGAGTTGGATTTGGAAAGTTTGAGCAACCTCTGTGAGAAGTTCTGGATGGGCATCCTGTATGATGGTTTTGTCCTTTTCCGCCAGTGATGACTTGGACTTCCTGGCACCATACACCGAAGCCAGCAAACAATACACTACAGCCTTTTGAACCTTACACCTGACTAGGAGATCACTGATAAAGGTGGCTAGTCCTCTACCACCATTCTTGACAACATCCACTAGTTCAAACAAAACATGCTGGAGGACTTCCATGCTTGCTGTCTGGACATCCCGATTCCCAAGGGCATCTCTCTCTCTGGCACGGCCGTCCTGAGGGTAGTAGCTGCGCATGAAGTAGACACAGGTGAGGATGAGAACCTCGAGATAGGTGGTGCTCCTGAAGCTGAGAAGTGCTTCTTGCTCAAGCTGGGTGTAGAAGTCCCATCCCGTGATGCAACGCTTATGACGGGCAAGCAGCTGCTGAAGCTTAATCAGCTGGGGAGTGTTGGTGCTGCTGATATTTGTGGACGACATTGCACAGACAAATTGACGTGGGCACGTGTGGAGGATGGATTTTAGCCTCGCAAGAACATGCAATATTTGTTCCTCATCATAGACTTGAACATAAAGTAGGATATGCTGCTGAAGTGGGTGCAAGGAAGTCAGTTTTGATTCCGGCAAAAGACGGATGCGTTTCACATCAAACGCCTGACAGTATTCTTGAGGGTATCTCCATGTGATTTCAGAGTCGCTTGTTGGTTCTGTTTCCATACCTGACATGACCCCTTCTAGATCGTCCAACATGAACTCTTCTGATCCTTTCACAGGGGAAGTAGGTGCAGCTGTACCTCCTTTGGCTCTAATATATCCCTTAGTACTATGGTGTGTACTAGCAGGCGGTGATGACGTTGGGGGCGCTCTTATAACAGAAGCGGAATCTGATTCATCAATCTCCTTCTCCTCAACGTTTGCAATAACCTTATCCACCAAGGCATAGAGGATACTTCTGACTGCATCCTCTATGGATTCATCTACCTCTTCGTTGTACACATAGGATGGTTCATCATAGCCATCACTCACAGATAGATCATCTGTGCTTCCCTCTCCGCTTCCTCTGACTGGGGTAGCAGTGTCTGAACCTGAGTCCGTCTTCCTGTCTGCAGCCATCTTTCCTTTAGTACTGATGCTTAGCTTGGATTTATCCCCAACGCTTGTCCCACTGGATTTCCTCCTCTCTGATGATCCTTCGGCATTCTTGGAGGTTGGCGCGCTGGCTTCGCTATCAGAATCGCTGAACGACGCTGCATGCGCACCCATCATCATCGGGTTGATTGTCACACTGAGAGGCTTGTGATGGAAATCTGGCGGCTGGCTGAAACGTAAACCTAGGTTACTCCGCGTCACAAAGTTCATCTTCTCGTCGACACTCGTGCAGGCAAAGACCGGGTCCTGCTTTCCTGCATTCATCACAAACTTCTGCTCCCCATCTTTCAGGACGTAGAACCTGACGTCCCCATCCACGTTGCTGATACTGTAGATGCGGTTCTCGATGCCGTCCAGGTGTTGCTCTCGCTCCCGGAGCTCCTCCTCCATCTGTTTTCTCCGCATGGCATCAGCTCCAAGGAATTGGACCGATGCCCTGGCTGTCGCGGGATGAAGCAGGACCAGTAGGATGGGTTCTAAGAGCCTGGCTATGTCACCACGGTTGATAGCATCTAGAAGCCAGCTCTGTGTGGTGGAGCGGATCATGCTGCTAGGGTGCTCCATACTGTCTAAGACCACTAATAGAGATCTGTAAGAACAACAGCATCAATATCTCTGATATACAATGAAACAATCTGACCCATGATGAAGTAAAGGAAAGATATATCATTGGAAGCCTACTCCAGTGGATGGATGGTTGTATTTCAAAATGAGGGACTGACCGTATCAAGATAAATTAGCACCATTTAGTATCATACAGGGATTTTACTCTGTATTCCATGAGGAAATCAGTTTAAATGTACACATTGAAAAATCACTGCATAACACCAGACAAATATAATTTTTATTATAGAGAGACATTCATGTACGATGGATCTTACTCAATGTTTGTGTTCTTTAGGATTCTGTCCCTAAGAATTTCTACTGGGTATAAATGAAGTTACACACATCCATTAATGGCCCTGAGTATCTTTATGAACTACTTTTGTCTGTAATATCCTACTTTGTGTAGTGGTGGTAATTTTACCTGATGCTAAGAAAGCATAAATGCTTGTTAGTAAGCAACCAGAGGACCGACAGCTTTAGGTCCTCTCTGAGAGACCTGGTAATGAGGATTAATGCCTTACCAAAGGGCACTAGCGCATTGCCTTTGTTTCAAACCCGGGTCGCCGGATTACGAGACCACTGCTCTACCAACTGAGCTATCGCGCCTTCATCAATGGTACAAAATTAATAAATATTGTGTATCACTTTTCACGACCAGTAGAGACAAGTTTCTCACCTGTCAAATGTTCTGATCTTAGAAGCTGGGCTACTTGATCTTATCTGGCTCCGTATCAGGTGCCATAGCAAAGCAAACTTGGTGTGAGCTTCCAATGATCCAGTCTGAACACAAATCAAGGGATTAGGGATGTTGATTAATTATTTACCATAAATCAAAGGCTCTACTTGATTGCTTAAAGTTGTTTATCTTAATAAAAGATTGACTGGAAAACGATTTGTAAACAAATTTGTGAGGTCAATATATATGAATTCCAAACAAAAAAATTACCAATACAAAATAGTATTAACAATAAGAAGTTGATTAATTTCAAAGTAATAACTGTAAAATCACAATAACATTCAATGTTTTTACACAATCTTCATAAATATCAAAATTTTTAAATGACAACTCTGCAGTGGAACAGGTCAAAACATCTTTTGAGGAACATCGCAACAACCAAATGTGTTACATTAATGATATGAAGATTGTAGTGATAAATTGGAAATGATGTCATAGCAAAATTAAACAGTGGACTTTAATGTCACCATCTGGAAAATATGACTCAGGATCCGACACAAGAAGACCTGGGAGTCACCCACCAAACCAGACCAAACCAAACCAAACCAACCTCTGCATTCATCTTATTATTCATTATATAGTCAAACCTGTCTTAAAGGCCACCCAAGAGAAACAGAAAAAGTGGCCACTGTAGACAGGTGGCCTTTCTAGACAGGTTCTACAATACACATTTCTCACTCATGGGAGACAAAATGCATGGCCACTATAGACAGGTGGTCTTTATAGAGAGGTGGTCGCTATTAAATACAAGTTTGACTGTAGTTCTTATCTTACCGTTCTGCTCTGGACCAGTGAGTTTCCGATGATATCTTCACAGATGTAAGCATCAGGTGTAGCGTTGTGAAGCTGATGAAGCAGATCTGCACTACGGGCGTGGTAGTCTGGCGTCTGGGGGCTCAGGTGGGACCAAAGACCTACTGCAACTCTCTGTAACATGATCAGCAAATGTGATATTTAGTTGTAGTTGGAAAATGAAAAATAGTTTGACACTGTTGGATATTCTACATGAACTTATGTTAAATGACATGAGTCAGATATTCAAATGTTCTGTCCATGATTTCCTATTAACACGAGTGGAAATATCTCAAGGGCGCACCATCTCAAGGCTATTGCTCAACACTGATTTGTACAATTACAGTGATATCTAGCTATGTCCATTATGTGGGTACATGTTGTATCTTCATTACCTAATCATGGCAGATACCACAATCATTGATCTTACGACAGTTCTACGCGAACCTGCTGTACTTTACTTCTCCCGAGAAGAAAACAAAATGGCTTCCTACCTGGAAATAGCTGGAGCTGTAGTTGAGGCATTCCAAGTGTTTGGATGAGATGGCTGGGATGAGTACCACTGATATTGTGCCTGATTCAGAGCGGGGCGAATTGGGCGGGTTGGGCAGCACCAGTTTGTTATCTGAGCTTGACATGACTGACTTGGTCAGGGTTATGAGTTCCAGGACAGTCGAGATGGCCATGGTCTGTGTTTTAAAGTCCTTGAGGAAGCAGCAACACGTCAGGAGGTTCTGAAGCCAGTCTGGCAGGCCTAGCATACTCCCTGGGAAGGTAAAGTGGAAACATAAGAACAATTAGGTGGGACTAAATATAAAATAACTTCTAAATATACTAATAAAACAATAAGACTTGGTCAGGGTTATGAGTTCTAGGACCATTCAAATGGCCATGGTCTGGGTGTCAAAGTCTTTAAGGGAGCAGCAACAGGTTCTCAAGCCAGTCTGACAGGCCTAGCAAGCTCCCTATAGGTCAATCATACAACAGGCAAGTTGGAACAGGGGATGAAGTAGATTAACCATCATATTCCCATGAAACCACAATTAATTTGGGAGAACTATTTTCTAAAGATATTCTTTTTTAAACTACACTATATACATCAACAAATTATGCAGAGATTTTGTCACCTCTTTCTGTTCATGCTTATTGTGCATTGTAAATGAAGTACAATGCACTATAAGATTACAGAGCCGTCTCTATCATATCTGGGGGGTGTTTCACAAAGACTAAGATCGACTTTAAGTTGGACTTAACTATGGTTATCATGCCACTAGTTGCTCTTACCATTGGTCTCTCAAGGGACGTCACAAATCTACAGAATTTAATTTTGTTTGATAGTTCGTTGTTGAAGTAAAAAAAATTACTCACATTTTAAATGCAAGTAATAGTTAGGACTTGTTTTCTTGAACAATGGGGAGAGCAAACAGTGGCATGAACGGCCTGCCAGTGTTAAGTCCAACTTAAAGTCGTTCTCAGTCTTTGTGAAACACTCCCCTGAAGTGACTTTTATACATGTATATTGAAGATATAGATGAGAGTTCCACTTTACTCACCTTTGATCCTGGGCGCTTTGAGTAGTGAAGCTGAAACGGTCTCGTTACAGTACATTGGAAAGCAAGCAAACTCAACCAACAGATTACAAGCTGTACTGAATGCCTGACATAGCACCTTGGATGATGAACAATTGATAGTCACATCAGCTACAGAGGATACAAAATAATAGAGATTTACAATGATACAATTCAAACAAAAATATCATTACATTCACAAAGATATCATAAAGAACAAACATGTACATGTACTTAAAGATTTTTAAAAATACACATGAATATTATTGCTTTTGAATATATACAAAATGTTTTGTTTGGAAAACAAGGGACAATGTGTACATTGTGTATTAAAATTGTTGTTTATAGGCCACGATCTGTAGTACACAAGTTAACTTAATTTCAAGAAAGTAATTGATGCAATATTTCAAGCTACCAGTATGTTATCAAGCTAACAATATTTACAGTTCAAACTATTAAGAATATTGTTAGTCATAAAAGCCTTAATCTCTTGAATCAATATAAGTATATCAAAATTGAAACAGTTTCAATTGTCAATAATAAAGCCTGCTATTATGTGTTCCCCCTAAAACATCAACAAAAAAACCTGATTGAATCTGCTCACCTAAATACTGCCTGGCAGCCTCATCACTTGTCAATGCAGAGTCTGTTCTTGTCCTCACGTCCTCCATCTTGTCACTCTTTGGTTTCCATGGCAACTCATCCCATGAATTCCTCTTCTTCGACTCTCCCTCCTTTGCCTCATCATTGTCTTTATCAGAAGCATCCCCAGGCTCTTCCTGACCATTTTCCGATGGACCTTTGACGGGGGAAGCAACCACGTCACCCACCTGAAGCTTGGTCATGCACGTCTTGACGATGTCCGCGTTGGGCAAGATCTTCTTGGTGATCAGTTTGGCAAAGAATGTCTGAAAGCACTGGACGCAGGCCTGCATCAAGAACATGGGAGGTCCATCCTTGTCGCTCTCGCTGTTGCCCATGGATGAGATGCTAGGATTAGGTGGCTTTCTATCAACTGTTTTGGCCTGTTCAGGACTGTCCATAGACTCGTCCAGGAGGGAACTGGAGTCCTGTCTACTACTGAGGCTGGTGGGGCGACGCAGACGGGTGGGAGGGGGGTTATTCTCGCTGAACTTCGTAGGCTGCGAGGAAAGGCGGTCAAGCGATTGCACTGTCCCTGAATCATCATCACTATCCTTGTCCTTTTCATCAATTAGTGTACTACTCTCATCATCATCATCCTCCTCTTCCTTATCCTTCAGGTCTGTTCCTACATTCATCCCCTTCGCATCAGACTGCTCACCCTTCCGTGTGGGAACTGGGGCTCTCTCTTGCCCGGCTTCCCTACGCTCAGGTTCAATCATCTCGTACCCATTCTCTATCCCCTCCAACTGCTTGAGAAGAGCCTGAGGAAGCTGGTCTGGTTCGGGGTGTGGTATCAGACCGGTCTTGGTATCAGGGCTGGTCACCATGGATGGCTGGACTTTGGTCAGCAGTTTGAGGCACAGCCCAAGGGCATGGTGAATGTCACTCAGGTCCAGGTAGCCACAATAGTTGGTCAGGGTCATGATGATCTTGCACAGAAGCTGCGGTAGATACTCCGTTGGGGTTTCAGGGTAGGTTTCCTGTGTGGTCATTGAAATAACGATTAATGGAGCCAACAGAAAAGACTCTGAATCCTCTATCATTTATCAAGGATCAATAAGAAAAGAGAAACATAGTACATAGTCAACTTTCTCTACAAGAAGTTATCTTGACTTAAGTCCTAACTTATGAGAATATTCTTTTTTCATACATTAACATTTCTAATTTAATTTTTAAATAAAATAAACTCAAATTATTTGCAGGTTAATACCCTATTAAATGTGACAACTAATGACAAAAAGTATGAAGTTCAGAGTTTAAATGGACCTTGAGAAACTGTACTAACAGTGTTGTCCGATAGACCACCCAAAAATAAATTGCTCTAGAACCACCATCAGCAGTAGCGATATACTAAATCTGCAATATGTATGAATTTGGATGTTTCATTGTTTGATTAAGACATGCAACAGATAATGTAAGTACTCACTAAGGCAACAATGTCCAGGAGGAAACTGACAAGGACACAAAGTTTGGTACAAGTAAAGTTAGTACTGGTAGAGCTGGTAGAGACAGAGCCCTGTGCAGTACTCCGAAGCACACTGTGCTGACAGCACAATTCAAATTGCTGGGCAATGTATTCCCATATGAAGTACGGTTCAAACGAGTTAAAGAGCAAGTTAGCCGTCTTGATCAGCTCGATGGGCTTCTCTGCTCCCTGCAGCATCTCCCAATGAGCAAAGTCCGCTTCGTTGTTTGTCGCCAATGGAACAGAGTTGTCCGGTTTTGAGGGTGCCTTCCGCTTGGTGCAGTGGGTGAAGAGAGCCAGGAATACTTCCAGGAGGATTTCATCGATGATAGGGGTGCTGATCTCCGGTTTGTCCAGAAGGCTGATCAGGATGCGGTAAGGTTTGAAGAATCGCTGCTTGCTGTCCAGGTTGTACGGATCCAGCGGCGGATCGTGGAGCCACTTCCGCAGCCCCTGGATCAGCAACCGCTTGGAATGAATCTCAAAGTACTCCGACACCTCATCCTCATTGCTGACCATACTGTCATTGGTGAGCACACTATTGGTTCTTCGATGCGCCATCACGGATTTGTCCATCCCTACAGGAAGTGCAGGAGGCAGGCTGGGTAGCTTCTTACCGTTCTCGATACCTAGCAACCAGGAGAAGAGTCTTCTGTTCAAGGACATGTCCCGACGGAGAAGAACACCGAGAGATGCAGTGAGTAGCTGGGCAAGTTTATCAGGCTCTAAGCCGCAGTTGTGAATGGGGAAGCAGATCATTATGAGGTCTAGCACACTGCGCTGAACGAGCACCACAGCATCGTTGATGGCTGCACAAACAGCTTTCACCTGCAAAAGAAACCATGCATTAATTTCAATTACAAATACAATAAATGTAATAGATGTTTCTGTCATCATTACTTAGTTTGAATTGTAACTCCTTCATATTGCAATAATATAATCTTCTCACGCTATATAAGTTTTTATATTCTGTTATGTTACAAAATGTATGACTAGTAAACATGCTGACATCTAACTCAGCACGTAGTAACAATATACCCTTAATAACATTAATGTACAAATATACATTCATTCAATTAGTGTACACTATATTAAAGAACATCCATTCATTATCACAGCACAGTATAATTTGAAATGAATTTTAAAATGTATGACTGCAATACAAAGTTCAATGAATAACCTAACCTCTCAAATCTAACTGCATGTAATCTATTTTCCAAGAGAGAAAATAATCTTCTACATTACATGTATGTGGACAGTACGAGTAGGCCTACGTTACAGGAAAAAGTAAATTCATTCTCCAAACTGTTGCCACAATAGTCCATTTAATGTTATGTGAATTTCAATGAAGTGTCTGAAAATTAGTTTACATGCATCTATTTATAATATTCATACAGGGTATTACATTAAAACAAACAGAACAATTTACTGACCATGATGCATTTGTTGCTACCAAGGAAGTACTTCTGGTCACTGATGGGCAGTTTCCTGTCCACCTGAGACAGAATGAAGGAGATGGCCGGTAGTCTGACCACTGGACTGGACAGAACACATTCCCACAAAGCACCATAGAAGTTTGACTTGACCATACCGGCACATAGCTGCTCTAGTAGTGTGTTGGTACTAGGATAAACAAAAAGAAAAGAAGAAACAATGGGGTTATTTTTTTTCAAAATAATCATAATCATTCACGTAAGTTTACTGAAATGATGTGTGGAGATGATAAATGTGTGGAGATGATGAATGTGTGGAGATAATAAAAAAGCTACTAGTACACGGTACCAATGCGTGCCAAGCAAATACAAATCAAACAACTTCTAAACTATTTTTAGAATTGATTGCTGAAGTAATACGTTAAAGTATAACTGTGAATAATTTAGACAATATACAGACCCAATGACCTGTAGTCTACTAAATTCAAACTTGGCACTGGGTTGAGGCTTTTGTCCTAAGTTAGGTGGAAGTTGTCTGAGGTCTAAGTTTTCCACTTGTTAAACATGATTTCAGAACCAGGGTCAGGTTCAACTGAATAAGTGGAATACAGACCTAAGACGAGTAGAGTCAACACAATGCCGTCTTGGTCAGGGTTATTTTTTTCTGAGAAATGATACAAACTCCTTTCAGCCTCGTTCAGATATGGGGTGGTGAAAAGTGGAGAATTTTTTGTGATGACGTAAAGTATATTAAGCCTCACATTTCTGTATCTTAAGACACAGAGCTCAGTCAGTATGTGTAGGACTTTTGTTGCATATAGTTGCCGTTCATTTACACTATAAAAAAAACAGAGGATCGGCTGTTTTGCAGCGGTTTACCGTGTCATATCTGAACGAGCATTTAGCTTGTAAGCCAGGTCAGTTCTCACGTAACATACCTGTCAAAGAAATCGGAACCTTCCTCTAAACCGGGAAGGATACCCTGGAGGAGACCTGTGAGGGCGGGCTTCAAATGCTCTCCTAACGGAAGATAATGCTCCTCGTATATGTTGAGTAGAACAGGCTTGACTGACATGGAGGCATTGCCAAGCAGAGGGAACAGGCCCGCACTGTATATGAACATGTCCTGAAAAGAGCAAGAAGAAAATATGATTATTCATAGTCATTGGCATGAAAAATGTAGAATTGAATGGCTGAGGTAACAGGCCTGCACTGTATTATGAACATGTCCTGAAAAGAAAATAATTTGTTTCTTCTAAGTTTAGTTTTAAGTATAATGTTATAAGTATGCTTTCTTACAGACATTTAAAAAAAATATAAGGTATCTTAATATGCAATACCATTCATATTGCATTACTGCAGTATCACTTTAAAGTTGTCTTTGTCTATAAATACAGTTGTTCTTCACAAAACATAGGATTGCTTAAAACTTCTGACAAGGACGACAGCTTTGTTTTGTTTTGTTTTACTATAGTATTAAAAATCAAGATACTATAAACATGACCCTTTGTTTACACCAACATGTTCAGGATTATAATTCAAATTATATTGAGGATTTTTGTTATAAATTAAGAACTATTGTATATAGCTGTACGAATAAGTTAAAATAAATCCCAACTCTCAAGCTATGAATCAAGCTAGCATTACTAAGTCAGGATCCACGATACCAGTAATTGATATCTTGATCATCATAATGCTAAAGACTATATCATTATCAGTAGCAAGTGAATGCAAAGTGACCAACTGCAATCAAGTGATAATAACCCCTTTTATACATATATGTATAAAGTGCAAACACAAAAAAGAAACAGCTGTTCAGTTTTAAATACCAGATGCTATAAACCATGCGATTTTCCCACAATAATAAAGCAGTGGTTTCTGCTGTGCAATGTAAGCTACACATAGCAGATATATCTAAAATTATGTACAATGTTTACAAACATACTACACATAGCATTGCAGAAAGGCAGTTACCAATTCCTTCTTGCATTAAGCAAACTGACAAGAAAAATGAGAGCTACAATAGCAGGTATATCTATCATAGTATCATTGTGAACAATGTAAACACAAACATAATATGTGAGCATTGTCGAAAGTTATGCCCTACGCAAACTGACATTTAAAAAACAACAGACTCAGTTGCTGAATTGAAACAAAATCCCTCAGTACCCTGGAGATATCCTTTGGTAAAAATGATTGGAAAATGTAGATTCTAGCAGCCATATGGTATTGTAGCGTCTACCCTGGATGCTGAATACAAAACACCACAATCTGGGTTAATGCCACATATTTCAAGGGATGTTTTACGAATCGTAGTGCATCTAATATCATAAAAACATGAATATTTTGTTCCTTTGATTTATCCTGTAGAGATAATAACTGCAAACTTTGGTACATAATACTTCTTTAGTATGTACTTTGAATTCATAATCACCTATTGGTGATGGAGCGGAAAAGTGTGTGACAAAAAATCTATCCAATGTACTAAGGCTGTGCACAACAGTGTAATGAGGTACCCGAGTACACTTCCAGGCTCACAAGCGAATACTCGAATATTCGGACGCCATGTTTTTTTATAATTTTTTTGAATTTGTTTTTGATTTGTTTTGATTTTTTTTGATTTTTTTTTATTTTTTTTTTATTTTTTTTATTTTTTTGCCACTACCATACCAGTCGGCAGTTTCCCAGGTCCCTCGCCGAAAACGCATGCAATTTTACTTAGAGTTGCAGTTGAAGGCGCCGATTTAATAAGAATAATAACAGTAAACAATGCTGTTTTAAAAACCAAAGATGGCAGAATAATCCATTGTCCTCCGAGTCCAAACAGAAATCTGGACATTTGGTCCCAGTTTCTGAAAGGTGAGTTTGACAGTGCTTGAGTTGGGAAACATTTTTACCAACGGTACCATGCCAGCGGTCGCCGCTCTCCCTGGCACGGGTAAGCGTGGGCCGTCGCAGCCTTACAATGTACACACCATTACAAAATTGCATTAGGATAGTTGTCATGCTTCAATTATCTTTCTCATGGACACATGGAAGAAATAGTCATGTTGCAGACTTACTTTACATTTCAGTGCACGTCATGGTTTTATGCCCTTTATTATGGGTATGCCCGTTTGGTTTTACTCTTTGGGCCTCTTACAAACTCTTACTCCAACGCCTTACCTGACATAGTAGCTTTGGTCCGATGAATCTAAAGATAAGATCATACGTTTCTAAGGCTTTGAGGTGCACCCCGCTAGGAAGGGCAGGATGCGTGCACTGGGCCAAACGTTTCCCGATCAAGAGACGTTTTGGAATGATACGGTACCGGGAGTTTGTTTGCAGGACCTAGATGTATAAAGGATATTAAACAGAAGTTATCATCAATCACATCATTAAATTAAGGTTATACAAATATTTTTTGGGAAGTCAATGGAATATTGACGTTAAAGTAGTGTATGCCATTCGCAGTGGGTTAAGGATTAGGTGTAGTGGTCTTGTGGAGAAGTCTCCAGGCTGTGAATCGCAAGGTACAGGCTTCAAATCCCTCCCTTCAGCCACAAATAAATCTACATTTGCCACACTAAACCCAGGTGTAAGTGGATACTAGGTAGGAAGGATTAATTCCTTGAATGTACCGAGCACAACGGTTACTAGAGCGAAAGCTGTATTATATATACAAGAACGGCATATTACCGTATTAAGGATTAGCCAGTGAACTCATACACAACAAAATGTGTATGAATGTTTAGGGCATAAATTGGCTCTACTCTGCATGTTTATGACTCAAAAGCTTAGCAATAGAATACAATTAAAAAATTCAGTCTAAGTTTTGGTTCTCATTATTTTTTTCTGCACTCTTGATTAAGGCATGGCTTTCCCCTTCGTACAGGAAAGGAAGTCACATGAATTATAAAGTTTAATCATCCTGTTTGTCTCACTCACAATGGAAAAGATACAAAATGAAAATGAAACTTGTTTAAAATGGAAGTGGTACATGTACAATCCTGCTCTAGTTATTTGTAAATATTTGGACGGCAAATAATACAAGAGAAGTAGTTTCAAAATTGGCAAGATTTAATATATTTGATATAATATATAATCATGTGATTTTGTTTCCTTCTCTGTTTTAATTGCCTTAATGTATGGAAAGGAATGAACCCGTTAGCATACTTTGTCTTTTGATTCACTTAATTCACTTATTTGAAAATCACTTGAGTAAATTGTACAGGTCTTCCCAGACAAGACTAACAAAATGTAGTCTAAAGTCTCGTTCACATACTGAAGGACATGGTAAACCAAGTAAACCAAGTAAAAGCCTTTTAACATGTAAACAACGGGCATGTGGGGATGAAAAGAAGTAGCTGTTTGCAACAAAGGTCCATACATGTACTCATTTATCTATATCATATCAGATACAGAAATGTGAGGAGCACTATGCTTTATTTGCCACACCATTTTGGGGGCAGTTTACCACATCCTACCATGAAAGTGAAAGGGGTCTAGCCCTGACGGTTATAAATGCCATCCATACCTTGTTTAGCTTTCCCAATGCCGAGATGAGATCCGCCCATTCACTGGAGTACTCGAAGGCCTTGAGCGCCTTCTCCACCGCGCTGACATAGGCCCGGTACTTGGGCTCCGACAGCAGCTCGTTCTCATCCATGTTCATGGAATCTGGTAAAGAACGCTGTCCATTGGATTGACCAAGGATGATAGGTCCTAGGCTGACTTTGGGAAGGTTCTTCACACCGTTGTTGATTGCGGTCACCCCCTTCCTGTTTGAAGATAACAAAAACAAAGATCATAATCAACAACTTCTTTGATAATTTTTATGTAAAGCGCTGTGAAACAACAGTAAGTTTGTAAGAGCGCTATAGAAATGACTTTATTGTATTGTATTGTATTGTATATTAGGCTAGATTTTCCACCAAAAAATTACAGCTTCTTTTCAGGTGGTGAACAAACATACCCTGTCAAATCTATTTTTGCTGTCAGAGTGCAGTTCATATTTCATGGGGTTTAGCGAGAATGCTTTTCATTGGACAGACCAATGATGACAGTTTCCAGGCTGGCCTTGGGAAGGTACTTGACCCCCCTCTGTTGATAGTGGTCACTCCCTTTATTCGAGATTCAGAGTCTGGAATACAACAATGTGGTTAATTTTCTTCAAAAAATTTAAACAATGAGTTCTTCTCTTCTTTCTATTAAAGTGCCTTATCAATTGACTTTGGTGATCATGCTATTCCACAACCCTTGGCTCCTAGCCTTCTATATTAGCACCACTCCCAGTTCTTTCACTCCTCTCTCTTCTAACAATTTCTGCAGACTGTCTATCCATAGTATCCTCCTTCTTCCCACAATTTTCCTTGTCAAAGCAAGATTCTCTAGGCCTTCTTTACGTGTAATGTGACCCATGAACTAGAACTGCCTAGGTAATCAACATCTCACATATCATTTTCCTTTGCGCTCCAGCTCTTCTAAGAAATTCCTCATTACTATTTTTTTCAGTTCAAGGGATTTTCATCATTCTTCTTAAAAACCACATTTCGCAACTTTCCAAATGCTTTTAGTATCAGAGGCTTAAGTCCATGTTTCACTGAGTTTCAATGAGTAGTAAACAAATTATTCTTAAAAAGAAAGAAAAAAGCTTGAAGTCACTTGAAGAAGCTACTTGACAATCAGTGGAGACGCTTCTACGTACAAAATATGTACAAGGGATTTTCATCATTATTCTTAAAAACCACCTTTCGCAACTTTCCAAACGCTTTTTTAGTATCAGAGGCTAAAGTCCTTGTTTCACCGAGTTTCAATGAGTACCAGGGTAGTACAAAAATTATATATAAAAAGAAAGAAAAAGCTTGAAGTCACTCGAAAAAGCTACTTGACCTTCAGTGGAGACACTTCTACAGTATGTAGACAAAATGTACAAGATGTTTGCTACAATTTACAGAACATGTACAATTTTATATTGCACTTACAATTGCAGAAAGTTTGTTGTAACACTAGAAAAAATGAACTCTGTCTCTGTACCAAGTGCTGCAAGTATAAAAAGAGATGATTAAAAACTCCCTGGATCAACACTAATTCCACTCTAATCCCTGCCAATATCATCTAATCCTCAATCACATTATAGTGCATAAGCTTTGACAATATTCTGTTTATTCTCTTCTCTCTCTCTCTCTCTCTATCTATCTATCTCTCTTGCTTTCTCTCTGCCTCAATACATTTTGCAAGAGCCAATTTCCATTCATCAGATTTCCCTGATTTTGAGATGCTTATTCTAAACAGCTGTGAAGTTTCATCTACAGTCAAGTAACCCATTTATATTTTGAAGTGAAGGTTGAAAATTATTTGCAGGCTGCCACGTTATTTTCCTATGCTTTCTTTCATTTACATCTACATCTAGGCCTCTGTGTATTCAATTGATGCACAATTATACAGGATGCTGGGGGTACTCATTTCACAGTAGGCTACTACAAGGTTGTGACTTGTATTTGTAAGAATATTCTCATGGAAGTCCGACTGCACTCATAAATTCCAGAATATTCATGATAAAAAAGTGAATGTGTCAACAAACTTGTTGCATTCACTGATGCACTTAAACAAAAAAATTGCAATACAAGTTATTAGTGGGGTAAATTAATTTTCATAATTTGCCTTTTTGGGTCTTTTTTTTTCCCCAGCACTATTTTCAAGTTTACCATGGGTGCAACCGACAACCAAATTGCTCTCCGCTCATATGTACATGTATTTCCTCGCTGAAACATCTACACAGCATGGAAGTTTTCAACTTGAGAGAACATTCATAGGTATTGTAAGGAAGTGAGATGACAGCGAGAGGATGACACATCAAGACATCGTCGGAAAGAAACATCATCATCTTCTTCCACCTGCGCATGTATAAATAATGTAGTCTTTATTCTCAGACCAGAGAGATTCACTCCCATCTACCTGCCTGCACTCATAAATAATACAACTTTATAATTCATTATAAATGATGCAGTTTGTTCTCACTTGAGTTAAGGATATTTCCTTAAAAAAACGAGTTTTAAAAGTATAAAAGTTAGAGCGAAATAGAGAAAGTAATTCATTCTGTACAAAAATTTCAAAGTATAGGTAGAGTGAAGAGGGAAAAAAATCAGTCCGACTGAATTCTGAATATATAAATGCAGACTCAAATGTTGACACTTTCTTAAAATGTACAGTCCGTGGAATACCCAGTATTTATCATTTGGACAATGGTTTTGACAAGAAGGGCTACATACATGTACATGTAAACATTACATACAGGTAATGTGCAATGTAAACATACATGTTCCTCCAGTCTTCAGAGTACAGACCCTGAATCATGACTAATAGGAATAAGTTCTAGCACACCAGGCAATTCAGGGTTATACAGGAACATTGGTTAATATTCCTTTGTAGATATGTGACGCATCTTAATCAGCTAATATTGACTCAATTAGTAATCTAAGTCTGTCTTGGGTGATACCTACAGTACAAAAGAAAGTACCATCTGCTTGTAACAGTGAAAAATATACATGAGGGCTCGAGGCGAATTAGCCACCTGAAATGCCCAAAATAGCCCCCGAAAATCAGAAAAGAGCCCCTGTAAATTTTAAAATGTTATTTTCCTGCAGGCAAGCTTGAAAAGTAGCCCCCGAAAAATAAATATTAATTTTTACCCTGGCTTGTAAATACAAGTTTCTCTACGGTATTTGAATTGCCATCAAACCTTCAAAGCATAGTGTACCGAAATTGTAAATGCATATTAAAAAAATTAAAAGTCAGAAAATTGAGTTGCACAAAAAGAAGTCCACTTCTAAAGTCGTAGAGATACATGTATATGATAATGATAATTTTCATGACTTACATCCTTTGTCTGTTGACATTCATTATAGCTCTGTTTCTCTATATATGCATGGAGGTTGAAGAACACACTTTCACTCAGGTCTCAAATACATTGCATGGCCCTACAACATGAAGATATTCCTTTCCTGCATTTGCTGCTCCAGAGATACTACAGACAAGGCATAAGGACCTTGTCTAGAAACTACAAGTACGCGACTGTACCAGCAGTTTGGGGTTTGCTTTACAACCAATATGAACCAGCATTTCTTACGAGTTATTTTTTTTTATTTTTGTATATAATGATAAATAATGCAACTGTAGTGTCTCTGATGGGGTCATGTTGCGATGCACGTAGCAGAGCTCGTACATTTTACACATTTATTGGCTGTACACTCAGTACAATGTTCACTGAAAGGTATATAAAAGATGACTCATTGTTGGTGTGAGGCATATTTAGTATGTACAGTACCTGGCAGTGTCTATCCATGATCATCAATTTGAGACTAAGCTGGGAGGAACAAAAAGAGAATGAAATTGACTGTCCGCTATTTGTGTGTCTCTTTTTCATGCCCCAACTCCCACACCTCTCTACATCACCTCCCCCTCCTCTCTATTTATCTCTCTCTCTCTCTCTCTCTCTAAATTGTTCTCTATTTATCCCCCCCCCCCTCTCTCTCTCTCTCTCTCTCTCTCTTTCAGGAGATAATCTCGTTCATACATTGTACCTCTCTCCCTCAACTTTCCTCTTCCTCTTCCTCCTCCTCCTCTTTTGTCTCTCTGTCCTATACAGCCCTCCCCCCCCCCCCCCCCCCGGCTCGTTCTCTCTTTCTCTTTCTCTTTCTCTCTCTTCCTCTCTTTTCCTTCCTTTCTTTCCTTATAATGGTACTCCTGGTTCTTCCACAAGTTAAATTAAGTACAAAAAGTCATTCATGAACGTTTTTGTTCATACTCTTGTCCATTCCATACCTAAAAGCAACACATCTTTCCTGATCTCACACAATTCAGGTAATGCACCGTACAGCTACAGTACATATCAAACAACCCATACACATCGCTGTTTGATCTATGGTTAATCATTAGGCCTAACCTTTTAATAAAACCTTTATGTTCTGTTGCAAGCTCAAGTACAGGCAGTACTCAACGCATTTCCAAAACTAATTTTTGTTATTGCTCACTTGGAGAAGCATGCAGGGATAGCAAGCCTAGGCTGTGCTTGCAAGACTACTGTACATGTCAGTCAGCTGGTCAGGAAACTGACCTTGAAAGTGGACAAGTTGGCAAGGTCAACAAACTTTTCAACAGTCCTAGGTTTCAACACACTTTTACTGTAGTGTAAACAGCTTTCACACTTTAATACTGTAGTGTAAACAGCTTTCCTCACACTGCTACAAGAGCAAGATCCGGATGCATTGTGTTCCAAATGGGTCACTACACAGCTAACAATAATCAATACAATTCCCTTTTTGCTTCAATGCATCCTATATTTTTAGAAAATCTCGCCACCTTACACACAAATACGGTACACATATGAAGAATTACACCTACATTGTATGGTAGATCTCTCTTCTTCTTTTTTTTTGTATGTGTGTTGTTGTTTTGTCCAAGCTATAACTTAACTACCGTAATTAACGGTGTATTAATCGCACCTTTTTGTCGCCGAAAAAAATTCAAAGTCGGGGGTGCGGTTTATACACGGTACACCAAAAAAAAAAATTAAAGTTTTGATTTATGCCCCTCCATCTAGCGCTATGCCTGGCAATGTCTCCCAGCTCAGTAATTGGTGTGTTGACTCACCACTCGGAAACTAAAAAAACACTCAAATTTGTCTGTCATCTTGGTTTGAAAGTAATCTCTCTGATAGATCTCAATATGTAGTTTATAATAATAATTCCTCCAATTTTTCTTCTATTACATGGTGTACCACAAGGTTCTATCCTAGGTCCCCTACTGTTTTTTAATTTACATCAATGATCTTGCACACACCAACAAAATCTCTGCAATTTTTTTTTTTTTTAAGGGCGAAAAAGAGGGGTGCGGTTTATACAACGTTAATTACGGTACATGAACATACTGTACATTATCATGCTCATGTACATTTACTACCTTTGAGTGTGATAGACATACATTGTACAGTACAGTGTGACTACATGTATGTTTCGTCATCTTTTCTAACAGACTTATCCTCTTTGTTTTCTGCATTGTACGCACCTAGAAACTGTTGCGCCCCATTTCCAACTTTTAATTTTTGAATAAATCTGTCACCAATACATGCATATACATAACTGTAAATTTGTTTCATATTATGAAACATACATGTACGTGTGTACCAATCATTACTAGAGTAGAAGTCCATATTATACATTGTACCTGTAAATTGTTCATACTGTACCAGCATTATTATTTCATCACGTGCCCATGATATATGTAGAAGAAATATGATCTTTCCAACAACAGGACAGTTTTTATTTTTACAATGAGCATTAAACACAATTTTGCTTTGTCATGACAAAACAGTTCTTGGCTAGGAGATTCACATTGTTAAAACTTGGAAAATGTTTCATGTTTAGCACTATCACAACCTTCCAATAACAGTTGTCATAACTGTTTGGGGGGTTAATAGAAATTCATAGCTCTGTCAGATTTTATTCAAACTTCATATATCTGTTCCTCTTATTTTTTACTATGTTACTTCAGAGCAACTTGCTATCAAGGTTTGATTTTACATAATAGTACAAGTTCAAGAATAGATTATGAATACACTGAGTTTTAGCAACAGTGCTGAAATGGCAAAAAGCACACTTTTTGGGGGGGTTAAAAATTAACTTAAAATTAAGCTGAATAAAGAACATAAAATACTGTAATTATACAGAAAGCATATTAACAAAATTATATCCTGTTATTACCTGACTTTGTCCTTCATGGACGTTGTGGTGCTTTCACTTCGCTTCATGGTTATATATCCTAATTAATCCAGCACGATAAGTAAACATCCAAGAGGAACATAGCTATGTGTACCAACTCATCCTTGGCTGACATTAGAGAGTAAGATAATAATCCTGAGTACACAATCAATGTTCATTAGCGTGTGGTTCATGCAAAGATGTGCGGGCCAGGGTTGATTTGTAGATGGAGATCGCTATCAAACAGAGTAAAATCAGGCACAGAGATGCTTACAGTGAAAGATGGGTCCGTACATCTACAGGTATTGTAATCATCACAAGTACAGTACTTTGCAGAAGATTGCATGTTAAGAAGTTCTTGCGTAGTAAACGAGAGTTCAACTTCACAGAGCCTTTACAAAACATAACAGTGATGTTAGCACCTTAATGTCAAAGAACCAGAGAGAAGTCAGAACCAATGGCTAGGAAAAGAGAAATCCAGACATAGCCTCCAGGTGCATCTACATGTAACATCCATTAGAGAGCCAAGCGCCCACACAAATTTCTACGCCTTCTGTCTGGGAAGATCTGATTCCTCAGCAAAGAAAGGCCCTTTTTTACCTCAGCTGATCATACCTTCTGAAAATAAAAATGTATTCCAGCATTCAAATGTAGACATGGACTCAGAATTCCTGCATGATCCTCACTTTTAAAAATTCAGCACACCTGATGAGTCTCTTTCATTCAATAGCTCTTTAGTTCAATGCAGCAGTAAAATTAATATGCAAAAGGTAAGAACTCTTTCTGGTGTACTTCCAAAAGCAGCTGCAATGCGATTGTCATGCAATGTTCAAGTTAATAGAGAAAATAATCCCTTCTCTGCAAGTCTAAACTGTCCTTCGAGTTTTCCTGCAGATATTCTTTTGACGACTCACAGTTGGGATTAAAGAATCTATCATGCTAATTTTGAAAGCCTTTGAGAACTGTAAATTTACGCCAGATCCATGGTTGTGACTCAATTTATGATGCAATCAAAATAAACAATGTTCAAATCCTTGTCTCCTCACAGAGAGTCCAATAAACATCTATTTGCAGAATCTGTACAATGAACTAGTTTTTACAACCCAGGACAGACAGACAGCAACTGTTCAGTGTAGATGCAGTGACGTTTGTATACTGCAAAGACCTACTGATGGTATGGGCATGTGTAGCAGGGGGCAGTAGGCGTGACATGGATCAATAAGATCTACTGATCCTTAGTCAACCTTTAGAATAGAATACCGGTAGATAGAATTATTGAAATTGTGAATAGCCATTGACTCAAAAGCTTGGCAATACTATAGATATAGTAGGGGAGAATATTACTTGCAATCTGGCTCCTCAACAAATCAATGAATAAAAGAACAAACGGTTTGACGCTCTACGCAAGGTTACATTGACTTGATCAAGATCGCACTTCTGGCTGGCAACCAAAGACATTAATCCATAATGACAAACTTGTAGAATACATGGAACAATCCATTGATACATCAGTTGCACTTCAAAACATCTTTCCAACACAAATACATGTATGTTCCTTTCAATGATGTAGTTCACTGGCTACAAGAGTATCCTGATGCATGAACAGTTAATACTCTACAAATTCAATTATTAGAAAAGAACAACATTAGCCTATAAAGCAAACAAGAGTTTTAGACAGTAAACGTGTACATGTAGGACTGGATGAATTCCTTCGAAACTGTTGAAACAAGTAAAATAGAATCCTTTTCTGTCACAGTAAACACACTGCAGAACTCATTCTCTACAAATGAATATTCATGACTCTTCAACAACGACTGAACAAGATCCAATAATCTGTAGGAAAGACATCAGCACAAAAGGCACCAAAGAACACTCCTAGGGTGAAGGACATCAGAACACTGTCTATGAAGGAGTACAAACATTTAAACCTGGAAGCAATTATCCTGCTAAAGAGAAAAGTCCAAACTTTCCAATAATGTTTCTGCCATTACAAACACTAAACATGATTGTTTCTGAGAATATCACTCAATTATGATGGCCTTCATGGCTTGGATCACTCTCCAATACCATCCGAGAAAACTAGTCCTGGCCAACTTGAGTAAAGTCCAAGTGGTTTAATACACCAACATGTGCTACTAGACCAAGGATCTCCTTTCTATCTCCTAAAGTGATGATATAACAAAACCTGAACTATTTTCCCCTATAAAATGGGATGTTTTATTTAAAAACCAATTACCAGTATGTGGAATGCTTTAGCGGACCATTACAAAAGAACATCCCTGGGAATGGAGCGGAGGGTAGATCTACGAGTATCATCCTCTTTTATACCAGTCTTATAGCCTCCACTGCACAGAGATTTTAGTTTTACCCTGCATTCAGATCAGACTACAGAAATGTATTGTATAGCTACACAAGGATCGTTTCTAGCTATACAACAAGTGATTACATTATAGGATCTGTAGTCTGAACACCATAAAGAAATGTTGTTTGGGCATCATTTGGAACAAAAAGATGATGAAGAATCAGCATCCCAGTCTAGTCTGAACATCGTATCGTTTCAATGATCGTATTAATTCTTTGATCAACGTTTCTTTATACAATTTTCATATGAATTACCTACATGTATAGTCTGAATGGGCTTTCAGTGTATTCCTCATGGACCAACTGAAGAAAGGTGGGATCTCAAATGTAAGGGACATACAAACCAATCTCCTGTCATTTCTTAGAGCCATTTTCATTCAAGGTCTCCAAATCTTGGGTAAGTAACTGGATGGAGTACAGTAGGTCTACTTATTGAATCTCCCATATATTATATAAAAATGTAACAAGGTACAATAGTACCCCCTACCTTTGGAGTTGAAAAGGTCAATAATATCAATGATGGTATAAATAATAACATGTACATGTGTACATGTAGCAAGTAATACACTGTTGAATACAGGTGATCAACAGTATTTGTGATATAAACAACAACAAATCATTTAAGTACCATAAACAATGATCCTTTTTATTACCAATATTTTCATTTTTTGTTTCATTTTTTTTTTTGTGTGTGCACAGTTAGGCAGTACATTCCAACCTCCTAAACATATCCCATTCATTTTCAAGTTCTACATGTTTTTGTTGCCTTCATTTATAGAAATAAATTCAACCACTTTGATTTATAATATTTTCTTCAATATATGGGCCTACTTGTATCGACCTACAATTAGAAAAATGATTACAGATAAATCATTGACATGTACAATGTACATGTACATGTACCTGTAACTACATGTAAGTAGGACTAGAATACAGTACAAAGGAAAAATATGAACTTACTCATTTTTCATGACACTCCATTGATGGCCTGGTGAAAACATCTTGAATTCTCAATTTTTACCAAGTAAAACTCTGGTCCTTCTTCATATGTGCAGAAATCTATACCTCTTCAGTTAAAAAAAACAAACCCTACACTGCCATATTCCCACTACTTTCACTCGGAAAATGGTGTTTACATTCAATGTACTTTTGTAAATCTGCAGTAATAAATAAATGATCATCAGCAAAATCCAACTGGAAAATTAATCCTCATCAACAACTACACTGCCGCATTTCCATGACTTTGAATTGGCTTTTGGTGTTTTACAGTCAATGTACTATTGTACAAAAATTGCAGAACTGAATAATCACTGATAGAATCCAATTGGAATTATTAATCCTCGTTAACAATTAAAAAGACAGCATACAGTACATGTGAAGTGCTGTATTGATGCCCTGAATAAACTGCTTCAAGTAGCAAGACAAGCTTTGTAGTGGGGGCATGTTGTAATTAACACCCTCAATTCTTATGTTGAGTAACTCCCATCCAATCCTAGATAAGGACCTATCGACCTCATTATGACTGATTACAAAAAGCCCTATCTAGCCTAAAATACCAGCATTATCTCCTCAATTACGTCTGCATGAACATGTGACCTCCAATATTGGGTTCATCTATTGCTACAATATACAGTATACGTCACGTGTGGCTCCGAGATGAATTATAAAGAAAAAGTTCTGGTCATCAGTGTATGAAAATACTTTTAGTTTAGATAGGAGCTCTTTTTTAATTTCCTACGAAAAATGGGATTTCCTCAGAGATGATTTTGTTGATTATTATTATTATTTTTGTGTGTGTGTGTTTTATTTTTCCTGAGGTGTTTTTGAGATTCCTAGGGAAATTAAAGAGTCTCCCACAACTACAATGATTTTCACACCCACATCCCATTTCACTGTTGACCACCGCCTTATTCAGGATAGCAGCCGACAGTGTACATTGTACTTTACATAACACATAACAAATACGGTAGCAGGTGGTACTGTAAAACCTTTTTTATCATTCTCTCAACTAGTAATGACCTTTTATAAGCATTCTTAGCCCGTTCAAATGAAATGGATGACATCAACCTTAAAAGGGAAATACAAATACTATACATACATGTACAACTATCAGAGAACAAAACTACATGTTGGGACTATATCCAATAATCTGTTTATTTGGCAGGTAGATTTTCTTCCAACTGTACCACAAATTAAATATAATAAAAGATGTGGGCTTTTTAAAATGGTTTTATCTTGACTTGTTTTATCTGCAATATTCTCAAATTAAACATTTTTTAATAACATACATGTACAGTTAACTACTAATTTATTCATACCATTAACAAATTTTGAAAAGTATGTGCAAAATTGATTTGTCCCAATTTATGTTTCTTGGGAATGTGACATAATAAAGCTTACATCTCAAAGTATTCAACAGAAGCCCTAATTCAATCAGGCCACCTTTCATTCTTGAGTTACAAAAAAACAAAAAACATCAAATTTACAAGGGTATGAATAATTTAGTTGTTAACAATATGTACATTTTTGTTGTTATGAATGAGTAAAGAGTGGCAGTATATTTACATGTAATTGAACTGAATCAATATTGAATACATGTATCTTATCTTTAATATGCAGGTGCTCCTTTCATTTCAGACTCTAGTGTGTACATGTATTTGTGCCCCATAAATAAAGTCTAAAGGCAAACAAACGTGGTCATGTGACCCATGCACACGCCCACAGCATAAAGATCAAAACAGTCAAAGCATTATGTGTAAAAGGTATAAATATTTCCTATTCTAGACCAACTGATTGTAAACCATTCATCATCCCTATACCTCATGACTAGCTTTAGACTTTGATACCTCAGTGGGACTCTATTGTCACTGAATAAAGTCAATAAATGCACACGATCATTTCCACGTGGTATTGAGCTAAAATTAGATATGAGGAAATACTATGCTTTCACACAGGCAGTGTCACACACCAGTGCTCAAAATTGTGCATGTACTGTACATGGGAGAGCAAAGTATAAATTATTGAATGAAAACCTTCATGTGTGTATTTGTAAATACAGTGTACGGTACATAAATTATATGTATAATTAGATTTGAATTTGATCCATGATTCTTCACATTCTATTATAATTCACAGCAAAACACAATGATAAGACTCTACTGGCAAAATTAGAAATACATGTGTAAGTAAAGTAATACTCCAACAAATCTGGAGAAATTACAATTTCCAAGTTTGTCAGATGGCCACACACAAATGACACAATGAAATTTTAAAAAATATAAAAACATCAGGTTGAAACCGCACGAATATGAGTTTATAAACCTATTATAGAGATTCATCAAACAGGATGTGATGTGGAGTGTAGAGGAGAGTCACCACCTTTGTCACATTAAGAACCTGTTGCACTATGATCCGAATAAGAGTAGGGGGAAAACCACACATAGCATTACTATCCTGGTTGTACATGTACATGTACATGTACATTCATGCAATATTTTGTAAAACCTGCTGTATGATACTTTCAAATAAATGATATGATAAACAACTAAATGAATCAATGTTGATAACAAATAAGTCATGAATGGAACTTATAACTTTCATTGGTGAAAATTCCTTGGTTTTGTAGATCATATTTGAGCCTACTTTTACCGATTTGGCCAGTTACATGTATGTTCCGCCATTTTCTAATTTTATGACGCTTTTTCAAAATGAAGGGAGACCTCAACACCCGATTACATCGCATTTCCTAGCTTTTTGTTTATCGCTGCGATTGGTTGCTAACACAGGACAGCGGCAGGCTATCTGCAGATGCAATATCATGTAGACAGCCACCGGTCGGATATTGCGCAACTTCTTTAAATGACGTCACTGGTAGAGTGTCTGCAACGCACGCTCTTTTATTTTATCGATATCAGAAGGGAACCAAGCAGTCGTCTCTCAAAAAGAAGGAGAAAAAAGGCTTCAAAAGTAAGTTTACAAAATTTCTTTCCATTTTTAGTACACCTGCTAGTCTGCCCACTCCTGCCAGAGCCATCCACCGAAGAAGCCGTGAATTGCCGTGCCAAAGCCTGTGTGGACCACTGAACGGGACTTGTGTAGTGACTCGATATTAAAAGAAGAAGACCCACGTCATGTTGTAATAGTAGAGTATTATACCAATATATAAAAGTTCAATAAATGGATCATTTGGTGTACACCTAAAGCTAGTATGAGGTCCATCCCGTTTACGGTTTAGACTTCATGCATTGTACATGTAGGAGTGGGAAAAACCCAGTGCAGTGGTCCACCTGCACATCCTAATCAGTTACATTGGTACAAGAGACACAAGGATTACACTCACTAAATTTGCTTTCCCCTCCCATTCATAACTTGGAGACCACAATTTTGTATCAGAGAATATTCGATTTAGATGCTGCTTGTAAATGACCCTGGCTTCTATCCTCCTCAGTCCTCATTCTTCTTTTCATTTTCCTTCTATCTTCTTTTAATTTTTCCTTCTTTTTTTCTTTCTTTCTTCTTGTTTCTTCTTTTTCCTTCTACTTCTTCTCCTTTTTTCTATTTTTCTCCTTGAAAAAAATTTATTGCAATGATGATCATAATAATTATTGTAATTAATAATAATAATAAACAAATAGTAATAATAAGAAGAAGAACAACAATAATACTACTACTACCAATACTAATAATGATAATAATAACAATAAAAATGAAAACAGTATTACTTCAATGCACCACATTTTAGTGAAATGTCAGCGAACTTGAACTTGCAATGTTTTGTGAAAAGTTGCCGTCATCTGTCCTGCACAATAGAAGCTTAGGCCTACATGGACAATGTACGTGTACATGTACATGTATGTAACTTCACAATCACATACACTTACAGCTTTTTTCACAATAAGCACGATAAGGCACCACTCATCAAGTCATTCCGTTTAGCAGTAGGGGCGCTGGTCTGGATGAGGATTGCCTTGTAAACGCGGACAAATTGCGTCCTTAAATATAAGGATCGTCTCGTTTTCTTCTATGTTTTTTTTCATCGGCGCTCTGCGAGTTTCGGGTTCCCGAACCGTGTGGTGGCGATGCAAAAAACGGATTCCGCGTTAGAAAATAACCCCAGTTTACCTTCTACTTTTATGGGTTGTCCGTCTTCCAGAGGATTTATCGCTCATACAGTACTGTACTTGAAAGTCTCTGTACAAAGTCAATGTAAAATGCATCAGGAAAATCACTGCAAACTTTGTTTTTTCGCATCGCCAACGAGCATATTGGAAATATGAAACGTCTGCAAAAATGTGGACGATGCTTATTTTTGCAGACGCATCTGTCCGCGTTTACGAAGACGATCGCGATCTTTGTTTATGAAGACGATCCTTATTCTCGGACCAGCACCCCTACTGTCTGTACTGATTAATTTATTTTATATCAGACAATTGCACGAGTTAAACTGTTTAAAACCTCTTTTAGTCCTTGCTCTTTTAAATTTCGACCTGCCGTAAAAAAAGAAGTCACCAATCATTCTTCCAAATAAAGCCTTAAAGGCAATATTTACAAAAAATAACGCACCCAATTAATCGCCACACACGACACAGTCAGGGCTACACACTAACGTCATAGTTTCATACTCTCATGTTTTACAAATTTGATTTCAAATCTCCTTCATTTTGGAGTGTTAGTACTGATTGCAGTCTGACTGTAGACTCTAGCTGTATTAAATAATTTTGCATATAAAACAAAACAAGCATCAGCCAAATTGAACGTCTGGGACTACACATGTATGACAGAGTCTGTGCAAGGCACAGTCACAGGCGAGAAAATCGGGATCGGTCATCTATTTTATATCTAAATTCTGAAATAATTTCGATTACGAATTGTATACGAATTCTTACCTTAAAACTCAGAAGTTTCCGTGAAAGTTAAATGAATTTGGGATGAACAAACAGATGCTTCCAGATCCTGTTCAGAACAGAAAATGACGTGTGTACACTTTTTTGTACCAGCAGGAATAAGGATAATAGCTAGTCTTGAAATGCAGGCAGCGCAGTGCATGCTGCAGTGCAGTGCAGAACATGCCCATAATTATTAAATGAATGAAACTATGACTTCAAAAGGCTATGTAGCCTTTCAAGATAGGCCTGTCACGAAGATATCCTTCTTTTTTTCGTCGATGTTGTTATTGTTGTTGTTTTTGCTTTGCCACAAATCTGTAGACCTACACCTTTCTATGTCATTATTAATTGATACAGGAATTACAACTTTGTGATTTCTCAATAATTTAATTGAATTCTCAAAATTATCTAAGGACTTCTTGAATTTCAGAATTTTCATACATGGATTTCCTTGAAATGTTCCCCTCATGACCGTTCGTTCGTGTCTCCTTAGATCAAGATTAATGAAAAGTTCCTTAATTAAATTAAATTTAATTAAGTTCTTCCAACGCCCGATGTAGAGGAAATGGTCAAGAGAACTTGAACAAGAATTGATAAAAACTTAAGAGGAGTCAGAAAAGTAAAATTATGTTAATTTTCAGATCACTACATAATGATATGAGAATCTCTCTCTCTCTCTCTCTCCCTCTTTTCCAACGATGGACGGAATGTCATGTGTGATGTACATGTACTCCCATTTGTTGTGTAGGCCTTCAAATTACCTAGAATTATTTGAAATATACCCCTTTTCAGCATCAGAATATATTTTATGATATATAACATCATCCTTTTTTTTCTTTCTATTCTTCTCCAATAATGATGATTGTTATGATGATGATAATGATGATGATGATAATAATGATAGTAATAGTAATAAATGTAGTAATGATAATAATTATATTAATCACAAATTACATTTAGCACTAAATATGTTTCTGAGCACATAATTTCAAGAAGGAATAGAACGAGACAGAAAGAGAGAGAGGGAATAGCTAGAGTTGGAAATTGAGTAAGAAAGAGAGAACATTTCAGAATGAGAATATTAAATTAACATTACACACACAAAAAAGACTGATGAAAAAAAATGATTCTCTGACAATAATCAGTTTATTTGTCGATCATCTTATTCTTTAAGCTGATGCAATACTTTGCATCTGACATTAGTTGTTGACATTCAACATTCCATATTTCCCAATTGCTTTTCAAATTGCAGCATTGGTACAGGACTATTAGATAACTGTGCCAAATTCTAAGACGATAACCAGTCTATTAAGTAAAGTTCAACTCACTGCACCTCATACTTTTGAAATTAAAACAAACACTTTGCACCCAATATAGTTTACTTTGCCAGAATTCTACTTTTTCTATCTCAATTCTATTTTTTTAAATACAGTCAGTGAAAATAGCCCATGAAATGTTTCTCTCATTATCGAGGAGGCACAATGGCTCAGTGGTAGAGCAGTGGTCTTGTAACTGGGAGGTCCCAGGTTCAAAACCAAATTGATGCGCTGGTACACTTTGGTAAGGCATTTATCCTCTTTGCAAAGTCCCTCAGAGAGGACTCTTAATTGGTCAGTCCTCTGGATCAAGTTAAACAAGCATACGCATGCTTTCTTTAATAGCAGTAAGGTAAGATAAAATCATTAAACCTAACCAAACCATATTGCAAGTCTGTAAAGTGTTGAGCCAGAAAGATGCACACATGAAACAAATCCATCACCTTGACTATTAATAATTTAGTACATTTTCTGAATAAAAAAGAAACGTATAAAAATAATAAAATTGCACCATACAGTCTCATTCAAAATAAACAATATTTTAAGCTTTTAGCACGTTTGAGTGCTGCATTTTCAGCTGGATGAGATATTTAAAAGACAACTTCGATGAAATGGGCAAGGTTCAGCTTTTACAAACATGTAAGTTACACCGTATCTGCAAGGGAGAGGTGATTCAAGACTTCTTGCAGACTTTCCAATATCAAACAAACTTATAATTTGAATATTTGAAGCTATACCGACATCTGTATGTAAAGCAAGATGGGCTACATGCATTAATTTTGTGATTAAATTTGAGCCCTCTGCAAGTCTTTCTAAACAGGATTGTCTGAAGAACGTACTTTTTGTGACCTGTGCAGCATGCATAGGTAGTTCAAGATCATGTACATATGCAAAATCACAGACCATGCAAATACATGCTACGTGTAGAGGTGTTATGGTCTAGTGGTTAAGTCTCCACACTGTGAACCACAAGGTACAGGGTTTGAACCCCTGCATCATCACTTTGTCCTTTGGCAAGACATTAATCAACACTTGCGATACTATACCCAGTTATAGTAAGTGGGTAAATGCATTAGGATTTCTTCCAGTGCCCTGAGTGCTACAGTTGTCGGAGCTAAAGCCAGGGTTATAATGTCCAAAGTCCTTTTGGAGTGCAGAGAGACTTTATATCATTATGGGATATGCGCTATAAAAGAATGGCATATTATCGTCATTATACTTATTGTTACATACCGGTATATAGTATCACTGCAACGACAACACGTGCAGTATCATGTTTAACAAGGGCATGTAAAATAGGCTCACCACCTAAAGTGCCTGTTGTATAAAAAATCAAAACTCTTTGGAATTTTGCAAATAGTGATATAATATATACTACATTTACAAGAGTACAAATAATACATACACGTATGCATATTTCTATTGTCTGAGTTCATTTGAATAAAGTTGGTTATACAGAATACAAAAATTATATATAATTATAAAAATCATGAAAATACAAACTTCCCTTACAGACCAGATATTCATGATTCACAATAGATACCTACCGGTACATCACTGTATATGGAATAAAACAGAGGATATTGATTTTATCTGTTTTTCTTCATCAGTGAATGATTCTAATTACATCATAAGTTCTACGAAAATGTAATAATGTAATCTTATACACAACCTGAATTTCATTGCAAAAACATTATGAGAACTAGTGGACAAGAGATCACAATTTGCAAAATCATCTTGTTCTATAAAGTTTGCTCACATGTACATTCAGATTTCTTTAAATAGATAATTTCATCTCTTTATAATATAAATATATATGTATTGATTGTTTCACAATGAATAATAATGAGTTGTTGAAAAAATGTCACATTAAATATGACACTTGGAATATAAAATATACTATTTTCACTTACCATTTTCTTACATTTCTCTTTACATTTAAAATGCAATCACAGATTAGCATTGTTACTTAGTTTAAATCAAAACTAGAATAAAACATGACATAAAGTACATACATTGCAATATAAAAATTCATAATATCAGTTCTACAATTTCACTTTTTTCCAATGGCACCACTAAATCACTTCATTTTCCCCATTAATTTCCATATAATTCAGGATTAATAAAATTGAGATGTGACAAGTTTTATCCCTATGGCACATAGATTATTAACTCCATTATTGCAATTTGCCTTTTTACATTCTTATGTTACATTCCTAATGCAATCACATGTTAAATTTTTCATTCTCAATCAAGACTGACATGAAAATCATTACTGTACATTAAACAAAATAATCCATTGGGCAGTTATCCATGTGCAGCTATTATTTTTTTGGTCAGTATATAAAATTTGGCAGCAATTTAAAATATCTATCATTATTCAAATTATCTCTCCAAAAACTGAATACAGACTAAAAAGTAAATGCAATATATGTAGAGGTTATTAATAGTAAAGAACATGAACTAACTTCTGTATGTATATCCATGATGGTCTAGTTTAGTAAAGCACATTCTGAATCTTTTGTTACATGCTTTAACCAATCCACATCTGTGCTGTCCTATATTGCATGCATATCGATGTGAATTACTTTTCAGCGTTTCTGATTTTCAGCAAGATTTATTAATTTCATATATTGTTTGTTGAAGGATTCAGTTGTATTTTCTATTTCATAATTACATGTAATCAACATTATAGAATAGCTTGCAGATATTTTTTCCTCAAAAATGCAATTCTAACTCAGCTTTACTCAATATCTCCTGGGAAACATGGCAGTATATATAAAGGAGCTGAATCATTTTGTTTTCTTTTCCGCCAAGGGCATGAACAATTTTTCCAGGTTTCCTAGAGGGAATTCGATGGCTACAGCCATCAGAATTGCGGCGACGTAGGCTAGCGTAACGATGGCTGTTACCTCAAAGGCCTGCAATTCAAAGATATGATAAAACTATCACAATACCAGATCATAATAACCCTATGCCTCATTCCTATAACTCTGTAGAATGGTTAATAATAGTCACAAGCAACATCTACATCATATTCCGACTATCAACGAGCAAGTGGACAATTATGCAGTATGAACAAATGAGAAGTAATGCATTTTAAATGCACAAACAATTCAAAGTGTACCATCACCTGAAAAGAATATTTGTTTGTGCATAGCTAGAATGTATTAGATCAATCTAAAAACATTTCACCTGGCATTCTTAAGTAAAGGAGTATGAAGAAAATAAAGGATAATATATAGACCCCGCCTAAAGGGCTCGCATAGAACCAAAGTCGTATTGGGTTCTACACGCCCTATTCTCTGAGAGTGTGTAATGCTTTTAATGATCACTAAGAATGTATTTAAATTACAGTATCTCCTTGTAGAAATAATAATGTTTGAAGCTCATATTTTGAATACGGTATCATCACATAGAACCCCTTACATCAAGAACAAAACTAGTTTTGGTGTTTGGTACCAGTTTAAGAAGTTTATTTGATAACTTGTTCAGCAAAAGGTTAGTATTCTACAAGATCTATGATTAGTGGTAGTTTGGAACAAAAAATTGGATGTTCAATATGATCATTCATACACAGTGATGCTACTCACCAGCATATAGATTGAGTAGAAGTAGTTGTTCCCATGATTGAAATCGTAGATCATAATAATGATAGGATGTAGAAGATAGGCGGAATACGTCAGACGACTCATTGGTATCCACAGCTCCCAACTCAGGAAGTCATTGATCCAACCTATATAAAAGTAAATGTAAGAAAAAAGAAGAAGAAATAACGTTTGTTTTAGAAGGTATTATTCTCCATTTGATATTGCAGCAAATTTAATCAGGCATTTTGAGCAGAGCATTATTAATAACAAGCCCTAGGCAAAATATTTCCTACTTTAATAATTAAAATTAACTAAATCAAAATAGTGAAAACAGTTTACATAGAAATCTCTATGCAATTTAGCAAATAGGATGGACAATGAAAAAGGGGCACGGATAGACAAAGTCACTTTAAGAAAATGGCTGTGATGTTAATATATGCTGTGATATATAGTCTTTCAAATACATTTTTGTTATTTTCATCTGATAAAGGAAATCTTGGCCTGTGACTATCATCAATTTTGCTCTTTTTACAGTAACTTCCCTTATCAAGCCTTTTGTCCTTAGTTTATTTACCACTACAGCCCAAGCCTTCATATATTTCTATATTTTTCCCATTTTCTACTCCAACTCCCTCCCAACTTGAAAAGGAACCTTGCACAGATCAGTGTTTGTCGCCTTGGCACAAACAATGCCTCTGGGCTGCTCTGATATACCTTGTAATACAAGGCACCCACACATGACCCAAAGGGGATTGTTCACAAAAACAACATACTGTGGCCTGAGAATGATTGCATTTCATAATTAGTTAACTGGATTATTCATACCATTAAAAGTTTGTAATTTTTTTAACTAAGTGAAAAATTGATTCATCCCAATTTATGTTTCTTATAAATGTGACATAATAAAACTTGCATCTGAAAGTATTCAATTGCCCTAATTTAACCAGTCCACCTTTCATTCTTGAGTTACGCAAAAACAACAAGTATCAAATTTACAAGTGGTAAGAACAATCTAGTTGTTAACTGTAAATTACGCATATAGGTACCTCCATATCCATAATGACATGCGAAGACCACCCATGAGAGACAGACAGCCCAAGCGAATCGACACAGAGCCATGTAAGCAGCATTCTCCGCAGTACTCAAGAGATGACCGTGAAAAGAAGGATATAATCCATACACCAGTGACATGCCAACTGCAGTTGCGAAGACCCAGCCTATCATAGCCACAATCTGTGATGGAAAATGATATGATACATTTCATCTAATTTGAAGTAATGTATAAATACATACTTGTACAATTCTTTATATTGGTTTTGCGTATCTTTCAAATTATTTTTTTCCATATTTGTAACAATCATTATGCCTATGTGTTGTAAAACTAAATATCCATGTACTATATTAATGAAGTTTTCTAATAAATACAAATACAGAATAAAGCCAATAAAATGCCATAAACTGTAATACAACATTAGATAGATTCGTTCTTACATATACAATGAGGTGATTGGTCCACAGCTTGTCACATAATATCAATTGCGAGGATCATATATAGGATATTTCACTCCCGATCATTTATCAATGGTTATATTGACCATATGATCAAATGAGTACATTCAAGCAACCCTGTGCATACCCTTTGTTTGCATTCTCTTAACCGCATGCATCGGACGCGGAAGGCATGAGATCGGAACTACCCTTAATTTTATACAACAAACTGCTACCAAGGTTATCTAATATAACAAGTTTTCAATGGAAGGGTGTGCAATAAATACATTCATGGTGCCCTCTTCACATTACATATGTCCTGGTTTCTATACATGTCACTTACTGGATGCATCTTGAAGGCCTTGTTCTTGTAGAGATGGAAGAAATATCCCATCGCCATGCCAACCAGATACGGAGCGATGCGGCAGTAGGGCTTTTCATAGATCTCTTCCATGAAAGAATGGTTTGGATCTTGATGGGGATTTGTACCATCCCTAGCAGATAGGAAGAAAGAGTTATCATTATGTAACAACATAAACTAAAGATATAATTGGTACTACAGAATTGAAGTATAGATACGAATACAGACATACTAGGGCTGGGAATATCAGGTATCTTTTTAACTTGGTACCCAGAATTTTTTTGGATGGGTACCCGAAAATGGTACAATGTAAAACATCTGCAAGACCTAATACTTTAGTTGGATCTAAATGTTCATATAAACATGCTTAAATTTGATCAATTATAGCAGCAAAATTCCTGTTATACATGCACACCTCCGTTTATATCAGAATATCTCATATGAAGTTATTTTCATCCATGTTTGGCGGTGTTTGATGTTATTATCATGCCTCTGAAAGTAAAAAACTGAAAGAGTACATGTGCTTTTGATTCATGCAGGATGAAAGAATCAGGCTAGAAAAAACAGTGAAAACATTGGGGAAATTGGAAATTGTACTTTGTAATCACTGATCACTATCAAGTTACAACAATTGAAATATGTATTGAATCCCTGCATCTGATAGCTTGTCAGAAAGTTTTTTGGTAAAGATGTGGCAGTTTTTATTTGAAATAATAAACAGGATCCAGATTCATTTTAAGGCATATAGAGGGTCAAACTAGTGGTAAAGTTATCACCTTTTTTTGAAAACTTTGATGCCAACCTGAAGATCAGACTTACATGATTACTGCATAGAAGTTATATTTGACCATCAGAACAGCCGTTGTAATAAAGCTTGCAAGGCACATTACTCCCATGGTCACGAGCCCTACGATGGGAACCCTATACAGGATCAAAGATAACAAGTACAATGGTTGAAAAGTTTCAAACTCTCAAGACAATAATAGTATCGACATTAAAGATACGTACTTGTCATGATAAAATTCATTAACACACTTTCAAGATTATTCAGCTGAAACTTATATATGATTTCATATGGTTTATTGATATTCATATATGGTTTATTGATATTCATATATGGTTTGATGTTGATCCATTAAAACTTATGAGCTACAATAGCTAGATATGTTGATGTCTCATCCGTGGATGCTTTCCCATGACCTTTTAGTGCAACTTTGAGAAAGGAACTCAACATCAAGGCTATCAGTCATATCCATCAGTAGGCCTGCGTGTAGTAATTAAAAGGATGGATGAGTTCTGTTGCAGAGGGCGCTACACTAAATATTTTTTTTGTGAGATAATGAAAAACTGACTGTCAAATATGAAAGAACATACAATTTAAATGCCAAAACCATCTTTGTTTGATCAAAATCGGTTCAGAGACGGCTGAAATATCCATAAATATAACCATTTCTAATAATTGAACCAGCCGTTGTAAAAACTAAACAGCGTCTTATACGTTTTATTCCATCCAATGCCGATTTGGGCTTTTTGTTGGCTTTTTGTGTTGGTTGTAATACGCACAACCAGCCGGCCCATGCATTGTTATTATTAGTTAATTAATTAATTAACGGTCATCGTATTATTTTGAAAGTAGAGCTGAATTGGTGGATCGTATTGGCTAAATTTCACACATTTTGGGGTCTAAAATTACCTTCATAGCAGTTTTAGGACCTAAAAGCGCACTAGAAATGTCATAAATAAGAATAAGAGAAATAACTATGCGCTTTGAAGGAATTTGCGGTCTGGAAAAAAAACTCAACTATCCCTGCCCACGATCTCACAGAGGTTTATAAAACCAAGCATAGAGCTGTACCTTGGGTTTTCACACAAACAAATTGCACATGAGAATTTAGATCCTTTCCAGATCTGTATTTCCATTATCACTCACTTATGTAAATATGGATAACTTAAATTGCTTGTTATTTTACCATGATTGTACATTGATGTCAATTTGAATTTATGTTCCAAGCATGATTATTCTAATAAATTCCATGTGAACACATGACCGTAATATTTGTATCATTTATTAAAGGTAATACAAAGTTTTGGTATGGGGTCATGAATTTCGTTCAAATGAACATATTGGAAGCATATGCGCTCCTACAATATTCAGTGATCGTTGTTGCGGTTGAAATCGAGTCTAAAGTTATGAAATTGTAAATAATAAACTCTTTATGTTGTATAGCTCCCTCTCAAGGTCAAGGTATTAATTAAGCTAAAAAATAATGTTTCTTGACTAAAATCGACCGATTCACTATTCCTGTTTGGAAATTATATATCTCAACTACATATTCTGAGATTTTCATCGTTTCAGCTACCATTGTACGGCCATAGGCGCTATTTGAAATTTATCAAAATTTACCGGGAGCACCAGTAAATTTTTATATTCAGTTTTTCTAGAAAGCAGAAGTGTTTTAGGAGCTAAATTTTCTAGTGCTTATAATACATCCACAGGGGCATCCAAATATATCAAAATTGTAAAGAATCACTATCCACCCAATTTTCAAAATTTCCCAAAAACTTTGTATTACCTTTAATGAAGCTTGAAGGCATCTACTCACCTGTAAAGCATAATCAATAAGAAAGGGCTTATCACAAAGAACTGCATGTCGTTAGCGAGGTACCACACCCATCCGATGCACTGAAATTTGGAATAAAAAACACAGACTATTAGCGATGACGTTTTACTGAGCATGTTTCCACCAATGAGCAAGACATAGTATAAAACATGCTCCAGTGACAATTTTCATTCCCTGTACTGCATTCAACCTTTATTACCACAGCGATTTTGCAGACACACTAACTTCCATTGATTTTAAAACACGTATTCTGTTATACTACGTCTACTAATAATTCATTATCTGCAATCGTTAATCTTGCTCGATAGTTACAAATGTTGAAAAATACAAAATCCAAGAAACTTTACTAGTAAAAATAGAGTGGCACATATGTGGGATTGTTTTCAGCTATATGGGGTAGGGAGAATTACCGAGATGTTCATTTTTTAACATCTATCCAAATTTCTAACTTAAACCCTGGACAATATCTAACAGTAATCCATACACCACAGTGCAACCCAAGTCCTAACCCTATACAGTGGAGGAAGCCAAATTTGGAGCAAATGTCAACAATGAAAATGTTGCAACGCCGAGAAAGAAATCTAATTATTAGGAAAAGTGTTATATCAATGTCTGCCAAAACAGTTCTTTCACTGTTCACTGTTCATTTTATCTACATCGCTCACTCCATCCAGGTTTAAACGAGTACCTGGCAGGAAGTTAAATGGCCCAAATTCACAAAGGAGGTTTAAATTTATCCCATGGTGTAATTAAACCCTCTTTTACATAACTCATGGTTTAAAATTAGTGCAAATTAAGCGCACATTGCCTTGTACGCGTCAAATATTGGACCTCTGACTGTGTCACGCTTATTTTTAGGCTGATTTTAGACCATGGGTTAATATGTAAATGAAGATTTAAACCATGGGTTAAATTTAAACCTCCTTTGTGAATTCGAGCCAATGTGATTAGATTAGCATGCATGTGCTCTCCTGTCAAAAGGCAACTGGCTGGAATTCTTCTCAATGGAGTGGGCAGTGTGTACCGCACAGTACAGAATCGTAAATGAATCCAGCGCTTTGGTCTATTAACTTGTAAAGCACTTTAGAAGAAGAAAAAGTAATTATCACTAGAATTGTTATCAGTCTTTCTTACTAGTCCTGCATCTGGAACAAAATTATTGATGTAGAGAATATTGGCCCACCAGTACTTCTCACAAGATGGGTTAGAAGCCTCGACCTGCCATATAGGACCGCTTCCAAGGTAGGGTTGGAGGTAGAGAGCAATCAGCATTGTCATACCCAGTGCTGGCGTGAGCCTGGTGAGAAAATAAACAAGAGGATCATAATTTATGAAAAATTAAAGGTACAGACCAGTTCTGGTCATGCGATTGCATTGTGAAAGAAACGTTTAGGAATCGATCAGAAAAAGTTGATCATCTATCATATAAGTATTGGTGTGTACTGCAAGGTTCTGGAATCATCAAAATGATATTTGGCACAGTCTTGGTATACATGTAGTTGTGTTAAAGCACTGTACACAGAAAGATGTATATGGGATTACCCTATATCTATCCAGTCCGGATAATACAATAATTTACCAAATATATCAATTAGTAGACCGTTTCCTGGCAAAATTTGTATCATCACGTACATGTATTAGTCAAAATATATTCTTTCACTTGATTGGTAATAAGAGCTTCTATTTCATCTTTTGAGAAGGGGGGCGTTTCCAAAACTGGTCTTTACCTTTAAAAGCTTTTTTTTTTTAAAACACCTTATCCAATGAAAATACAACTTTATAACAATAGAAGGCTGAATTAACATTTTCAAAGCTTTAGATCTCGAGTTTCCAGAGAGCTAGGACTTCTCAGACAGACACTAAAATGGCATATAGGTAGTTGATATTCTTGTAATCTATGGCTTAATAAAGCTCACCGGTAATGTTGGCATTCAATTCATCTCTTTCATTTGTTTTCTTTTTCTGATACATTTTTTTTCTTCATGACGTATGCATAATGTGTTTCACATGTCTGTATCTCAACACTCTATTTATTTTCTTTGCCTCTTTGCACCGTCACTCATTTGGCACACATGCAATTTGCACAAACAACAGGTACCAAATCTCGCAACCGCATATAACAATATACATTCCCACAATGCGCCTCCGATACCTCAGCGACTTTGCAGACAAGCTAACTTCCGGTGATTCTAAAATACATATTCTGATATCCTACGATATGCTAATAATTCTGTATCTGCTATTCTCAATCTTGCTCGATAGTAACAAATTTTAAAAAGTTCAGAGGCAGTATGCATATTTTTTAATTGAAAGTATTATACCAGCAATTGCAAATGCCAGCACTTTTCTCAAAAAAACTTGGCACGCTGCTACGCAAGTGGCTTCTTTTCCCAAGCCATGGTTGTGTGCTATTGTCAGTAATTTGTATTAATTTCCTGTGATATACAGTTGAAACACGAGTACACATGCCGAATAACGTGTGATCATTTTTAAATATGAAAGTTTCTAGCTATGAAAATATTTTTAAAAGTGCCGCGTTGCAAAATATCCTGGTATAACAGTATTATATGTATGTATACTCCCCATCCAGCCAATTTAAATGACTGCCACACAAAGTAGCAGGTTAGTTTACTACTTCTACTTCATTTACCTCCAATATCTATGGAAATAGAACCAGAGCCATGGAAGCTTTCCATCAGTCTTCACCATCCTTCCAAGAGCCATATACGCCACCAATAACCCACTGTGTGATACAAAATATAGTTAAATAAGTTACAATGTATATTAAAGCCCCACTGTACTACTTATAGCTACAGTGTACATGCGCCCTCTGTATAGCGAACAAAACCTAATCGGTGCCTGTTGGTCCCCCATGATCCCTTTATTCTTATTGTTAATTGAGAGATGATTTGATGAGATAACCACCTGTCAGTGACCGTGCAGGGGGGGGGTCTAATTCCCCCCCCCCCCCCCCCCCCTCTGGCCAAACTAGTGCAGACAGGCTTTAAAATGTAACTACCTGTATAATAACTTCATAATGTTCCTTACATACTTTCATTTACAAATAAGCATTCATACACATATATATTGGAGAGCTGCAAAATGTTCTATTTTTTTCAGAAGAATGCTGAGGATTCCATGGACAGATAGAGTGAGTACCGGTAGTGATTTTATTATTATGATAGATCTATGCTGGGAACTTATACCTGAGAAAGAAGAAAGAGTCAACAGAGAAGAAAGCATTGGAGACAGCTTGGAAGCCAAAACGGGCGATGAATCCATAGGTGTGAAGTAGGTTACCTGCATGATAGTACACAAACAGGATACAGAATGAGACAGAAAATAATAATAACAATTGTCACATTTTGTACAGCTCTTAATACTACATTTCTAAGCCCTTTATACATTGCAATTATTATTATCCCAGTTATTGGATTCAATTGCAAATCCACACATGGTAGTGCACAAGCTTTTAATGTTTCAATGAGAAACCATTTTCAAGGGAAACAAAAAATGTGGTCTTTGTAGACAGGTGGTCATGAAGGTTTGACTTTTAATTACAAAGTTGTTTACTGCTGCTCATTTTCATATCTTGGTCAAATTTAATTAGTTTCCATAATTATGGCATGGAACTTACATGTTGATATTGTTTTGCCTTACATCAATCAGCGGACATAAGCCAGGCTTCTTATACCTACCAGTAGGCCATTGTTAAGAACATGGGCAATTGTCTTTACAAACAGCTTAAATTTCTTTTAACTCACAATGTTTTTCAGCAACAACCTTCACACAAAGGCCACAGACTATTTTCCAATGATTTGGCCTTTTTCATCAGTTTGACTTGATAACCTTCAAAAGCCTTCCAATCGGGGTTTTATAAATCAATGACAAGGTGTCAAATGTATTCAGTTTTCACGAGAGTGAAGGTATTGACACATATCTATTCAAACAAATTTAGAGCCTTATGAAAAAAAATGAGATATAATAATAATATTTAATTTTTATATCCCTTACCTACAATTCCACTTCCAATCATAAAGGATGACACGTGACCTAGGATGACCCAGGTCATACTGATGACCCGAATACCGTTCAGGCATGTAATACTGCCCTCTGGTGTCTTAGCCCCAAGCAGCTTGGCCAAGTTGCGGTTGACGGCAAAGGAAAGCACAATCTGATGCCAGAATTTGGTACATGCTGATGAAATGGATGGATAAAAATGATACTATTGGTTAATTAAATGGGGACCAATCACCCAAGAAGGTGTGAATGATAGTGGATATAAAATCAAGTCCTGGGGGGTGTTTCACAAAGATCCTAAGTTGAACATATCTCTAAGTTGGACTTAAAAATTATGGAAAGCCGTTAGCGTCTATGAAAATATTTTGTAAAAGTTATTTTTAAAAGAATGAAACGTTAATTCAAATTATTCATATTTTCTATTACCAAGGAGATGTCATGTTCTTGATGTTGAATTTATAAAAAGTCTAAAATACTTGAATTTTCGCTTTTAAATATAGATGGCTCTCCATAATTTTTAAGTTCAAATTAGAGTTAAGTTCAACTTAGAATCTTTGTGAAACACCCCAGTAATCATTAACTTGCATTCTATGGGTTGACACATAGAGAGTATGAAGAAACTAAACAACAGCATAAACACCCAATACGCCTAGAACCCAAGTAAAACTTGGTTCCCATGCACATCGACCAATGTACATCAAACCCTGCACTTTCATAGCATTTAAACTTGCAATTTCTATTTAAAGAAGTACTATTTGAAGCTGATAATTTAAAACAGTATACCAGCATGGTACCAACAATTTTCAGAGCAAATTATTATTTGGGGACAGGTCCCCTTCTAAAATTTGAGTCATTAAATCTTTATAAAAGTCGTTATATTAATAATAACATAGAATAAAGGTGGATATATGTTTGCCTAACAAATTAATAATAGTAACAAGAGTTATGCTACCGGACAGTTTTAACATATGAGAATAAAACATCACTCAAGAGATACAAGTGATAGGACAATATGAGAAAGTAAGGGCTGACTTCATCTTCGACACATATTTCTTTTCAAGAATGCCAAAGTGAAAGAGAGAATCTCAGCGTTGCCAATTTAAAGAGGAAGACCAGATTCATCAGCACATTATACCTTCATTACATTTGATGGTCCTCTGACATCAATTTCTAGTGAAATATTTAATGAAAAAGAAGTGAAAAAGTGAAAGAGACAATATCAGCGCTGCCAATTTGAGAAGGACGACCAGATTCATCAGCACTTTAAAATGTCATTTTCTTTGATGGTCCCCTATTATCAATTTCCAGTGAAAATTTTTATGAAAAAGAAGTGCCAAAGTCAAAGAGACAATATCAGCGTCGCCAATTTGAAGAGGAAGACCAGGGGGGTGTTTCACAACGCCTTTTTTTCAATGACAAATGACAAAAATCAGTGACAAATCTGCTGATAACCAATCAGAAGCAAGGATTTCAGTAGCTTATAACAAAAACTGTCATTTGTCACTGATGACAAGTTTTGTGAAACGCCCCCCAGATTCTTCAGCACCTTAGACTTGTATTATCCTTGATGGTCCCCTGACATCAATGAAACATTTACCTGTGGGTACCGCCTCCTCCAGCTCTTGCTCCTCCCCCTGGTGCTCTGATTCCACCTGTCCTTCTCTACCGGTATCTCTCACCCTTTGGTAGGGGTATGCGTCCACCACTCTGATGGGTCCATTGATAGGAACCCCAGGGGTGGGGACGGTGGCAGGTGGCTTGTAGGCAATAGAGCGCAGGGTCTTGTCAAGGAAGGCACCCAACACCATCAGGCAGGCAATTAACCCAAGAAAGAACCTGACAAAAATCGAAAACACAAGGAGGTGAAAGTGTAAGATATTATTTAACACTACCAAGTATCTTTGGTTAAAGGTAAAGACCAGTATTGGAAACGCCCCAATTTCAAAAAGGAAATGGAAGCTCTTATTACCAATCATGTGAAAGAATATGTTTTGACTAATACATGATCATAACAATTTTGCATTGTTAACCGATTGTTGTTGCTGTGCAAGTATTTGAAAATGATGGACATAACATATTGAAGTTTTAAGGCAAACTTTTTCCATTTGGTGAAATTAAAAACAGACTTTTTTATTCTTGAATACATATTGCTGTCTACCTATCCTTTGACTTTGAAAAAAAAAAATACAAATGAACCCTACACCATTATATACCAAAATATATTAGGACTGTACTCACAGAGTGACAATGAATCCAGTACTGTTATATGGAACAGGAGGGTCTTGGGCACAGACTACTGACGACGCATTCACAGCCGATAAATTGAAAGGAGCTTCGACTAATTCTGTTTAGAAGAGAGGTCACAATGAAAGAAAATAAGAAAAATATCAGTTACAAGTTAATTGCATTCCATAAAGCAAACTTTGAGAAATTTGAATTTGTCAGATTCCGTTTGAGAAAATTTATTCCGGAATATGACGGTGAAAATATGATTAAATGATTCATGATTCAATGAAAATGACAAAATTGTAAATATTCATTAAATAACGCTTTTCTACAATTAGAAATCAATATGAACTTCTCAAAGATAAATCATGGTAGTTATGGTGGTGCATTTTATGTAAAATGCTTCTTTTTCCCCAAGTCTTTGCTTCTTTAAAGCGTCCTGATCAATGTATGTCTTTTTTTTCCAAATATTTTATTTAAAAATGAAGAATCCCTTGATATACCGAGAGAGTTTTTCATTCACAACATGAAAATACATGGATAAATGTTGAATGACGTATAGACGCATATTGCACGTAATCGTCCTTTACAGATTTGATGGCAAATTAAACAAAATGGACGTACATGCAACATTAGTATTTCTTACCTAAAAGGTCTTGCAGAGAGAAGAGTATATCAGAGTCTGAGCATGATTCTGGTACACACAGTCCCCACATTAGTGTTAAAGGCGAAGCCCCCGGCGAAGCCTAAGTAAAAAAAATAATAATAATACAGTCAAACCTGCCTTAGCGACCACCTTTCTATAAAGACCACACTTTTTTATATCCACTGAAAATGCTTTCTCATTGAAACATGTATTTCAGGAACCTGTACATAAACAGGTGTGCTTTATATAAAAAAAAACACTATTCTTGTCTACCTTAAATCTAACGGCACACTACACGATCTGTTTATGATATGATTTTGAAAGAATTTGCAACTGCATTTGATACCAACATTCAAACAGGTAAAGTCTTAATGACCGAGGATCCGAATATTCATATGAATTTCAAGGATTTCATGCGTTCTTGAAAGAAGAAAAGCTAAAATCTGCTCAGAATAGTATCGACGTCAGAACAGAAGTGCAATTGTCGACGATTTGAGGCCGATTCAGCTATTATTCTGACAAGAAGAGTTTAATGTACTAAAATTATGGTTGTGCATATTTATATCATTATTTAGAAGCTAAATCAGAAAAAGGATATTTGCTTTAATTTCTTGTCTAACAAAATTGCCATTTCTTTGGAAATCTGATCGCAGGAAGATTGTAAAGTGTGCAGTAGTCTTATGTACGGTAATTGTTATACTGTATACAGGTTTCACTCACTATGAACATGGCGGACAAAGAAAGCGGACAAAATATACAGTTCCTCAGGTAGACAAAGGAACATCCCTTCACTGCTATTATGTAAAATGTGTAGAACGGGTGAATATGCATGTGACACCTGTTCCACACATTTTTACATCATAGCAGTGAAGGGATGTTCCTTTGTCTACCTGAGGAACTGTATATTTTGTCCGCTTTCATTGTCCGTCATGTTCATAGTGACTGCAGTAACAATTTATCAACCAGGTTTTAACCCTTTACTTGCTTTTGTTGTCTAATGGAACACAACCTGATAGGTAGGGCAAGCAATAATGTTTGTCCTATCTAGCAACAATTAACGTATGCAATTACCTTCTACGAAATTCATGAAATGTAAATCTCACAGCTTAGAACCCAAGGAGTCATAGTCATATAAGTACTTTGTTTGATCAATCATCTTACATAAGGTTCCAAGGGAATGACCAACTTGGTCATGTGTTTGATGCATGCAACGAAAGACCAGAGGACAACAGGGATCAAATTCCATTCTCTAAACCCATAATAATGTGCATTGTGCAAGTAATTAAAAAATGATGTCACCGTCACATGCCTATTTATGATCCAAATTGAACTTTGACCATACATGGATTTCTGTTTTTCCTCTGTGTACATGCAATACAAGTATTTGTCGTTCCATTTCAAATAGAACTGGTCTAAACTAAACAACCCTATGCACACAGCCTTACACAATTTGAAGATTGGCACTAAAGAGAAGTCCACTGTCTACACTCTGCTATTGAAGTGACCTTCATTATCATTAAATAGAAGGAAAAAAAGGTAGATAAGGAGCAAAGCAGAGAACTTTGCGGAAAACCTGATAAAATATGAGGAACCTTAATGTTGCAATTGATCAAACCTAAGTTGGAAACTGTTGATTACTCCGTCGACCAGCATCTCTCCATTTGTTTTGCACTAAATATTTCATGAATTTTAGTTTGTCTCCAAAAATAATATATTTGAATACCTGTGCCCCAGATCCATATATATTATTGGATACATGTTTCACATAACCCTTCAATGAAATATGTACAGTTCTATGTGAAGATGCACATACAGCCCTTCACCACTAGCTAAGGAGAGAGACATTCTTCTTAATTCCAAGTAAAAATCAAAAGGAGAGCTACTTGATAGAAAAAGTAAAATTGGTGATCTAGGCCCTGTTGATTTCAATTTTGAAACTTCACAACTCAAATGATCCTTATATAAGATTTTCCTAGAACTTATAGAAATTTATGTTTCTCTACTTTTTCTTCATCCACTTAAGTTAATTTGATGCCACAGTTTTCTGTTTATTTCACTTTAAGATTTATATCTATATATGTGACCCGGCACCACAAAACCAACAAAAAGTCGCAACCAGCGATTCTCCGTAATCAGCTAAAATGTCAATTTAGGTGAAAAAAATAGATTTTTGTTTTTTTGCATTTTCTGAAAGAGTGGTCTTTTCTGTACCTAGTATCAATATTTGGAAGTCTAAAACATAGTAGAAGATGTGTTTTAAACGGTTTTTCTAGACCAGTTTTTTTCGCACAGCCTTCGGTCTCTTCCAAAATTTGATCACTTTTCCCGAGCGAAATTATCGTAGTCCGGAAATGGTCGGTCGTTGCTAACGGGTCGTGCTACGCGGGCTGTGATTGGTCCGTTATAGCAATCAGTGCGGCGCGCCATTTTGTTTGTATCCGCTTTCACATCCGAGTTCCAGATTTGCGTTCGTCTTATATTCTCCGTTAACGACTTCGACTAGCTTGATTGTACATCACATATCCAGAATTTGTTGATCAAGAGTAGACCTAAGAACATTATTATATTTTATACATTTGAGAGTGACAAGTTGCGAAAAAGTCTACAACGTCGTTACAATGCCAGGTTTTGTACGTGAGCAGAGCCGTGGGATGGTACCGGGGTGCACCAACCCAGAAGCCCGGGTATCTCGGGCGGTCAACGAAGCGATGATGCGGGGGCTAGCTGCGGGGGATCAGGCCAACCTTACAGCTTTGCTTACTGAACACTTCGGGCAAGACAGCGACGAGAGAATTCCTGATAATTGCCCAGATGTATACAAAACAAGATAGGTGACAAGCAGTGTTATGTAAGGGGGAACAAAAAGACTCCGGGTCCACCATGAATAGGCATTGTCTAGTGCAGGTGTCTCGGCACTATGTTGCAGTTCACTTAATCTGTCCAATTACAACTCTATACATTTACAACATAATAACTTTGAAAGACTTAAGTCCACACATTGAAACCTCAGAAACATAATGAACAGACTATGTTTGACCATCAGGCCAAATTTCAGCCTAATCTGAAAATCTCTTCATAGTGGTTGCTATGGCCTTTTGATTCACCCTTCTATTGATTTCCCTGTGGTTTGCTTGCTCCGCATGCTTGAATAGCCCCAAACTTTAAAGCTCTCTTTCTCACAATTTAATACCAGTAACCTCCCTCACCAGCTATTTTCATTCACTAAATTGAAAGGGTTAGGAAGCTTCAATTTGGACAAGTAATATACCATTTTAATGAGGAGAACTTCTTCTTTCATAATCAGATGAAATCAGGAAAATAATTTTTTGCGACTTTTTGGTGGTTTTGTGGTGCCGGGTCACATATTATCCGACAGTTGCCCTCAAACGCAATTTCGATATAGGAACTTAAAATTATCATGTTCAGTGAATGAATATTAAGAGCAAAAATAAAAGTCTTAAAATTAATAAATGCATAAATAAATAACTATATAAAAAAATATAGAAATCAAGAAATCAAATTAAAAAGATAAATTAATAAATAGGTAAATAAATAAACAAGTAAACAAATTTAATTACTCAATAAATAAATAAACAAATAAACGAATAAATAAATAAATAAATAAATGAATAGATAACTCAAATTAATAAATAAATAAAATAAATACATTTGTAGAGAGACAAATCTGTGTAAATAAATAAATATTAATATGTATAAAAACTTCTACTTACACCAAATGCGTTGGGAGCACTGCTAGAATTGGCAGGCAGCTGCAGCTGTAGGTATGTTAGGCAGTAGTTGAAACCAGTAACGCTCTTGCATTCATCAAAATGTCCCAGCCAGGCTAGATTACCATGCATAAATCCAGGCTGAGGTTTACCAATGGCATCCAGAACTACATGAAAACAAGTATAAAAGAACATACATGTACAGTTAGTATCCTGAAAAGAATAGTTCATGTCTGTATTAATTGCTGCAAGTGAAATAATATTATAATTATTATTGTTATAAATTACTAAGTATTAGTCACCTGTGCCTGGGAGGCGAAAAAGCAAACCAAATTACTGTGTTAAACCCTCGGGTTTCTTTAACCCAGTAAAATTGACTGGAATGTGCAGGTTGAGGGAATGTGCAGGTTGAGGGAAACCTTATTCTTTTTCAAAGGGGTTTATGTATGTAGAGGTGTCATGGTCTATAGTGATTCACATGGTTTGAGGTTCAAGTCCTGCTGTGGCACTAATATCCTTTGGGAAAATATTTATCTACGATTGACGCTCTCAACCCAGGTGTAGTAAATGGGTACATGTAGGAAGAAATTCCTTGAATGCTTATGAGCCACATCACTGCATGTAGCCATGCTAAAGCCAGGGTAATTATGATTGCAGGGCCCTCGATCAGTAGTATTACTGATATTAATGGCCCACTGCACTACTTATAGCTACTTGCGCCCTCTATATAGCAAACAATGCCTAATCGATGACCGTTGGTCCCCCATGATCCTCTTTTTCTTATGTTATTTGAGAGCAGATTTGATGAGATAATCACCTTGGTCACCGATTAGGCATTGTTTTCTATATCGAGGGCGCAAGTAGCTACAAGTAGTACAGTAGGGCTTTAGTACTGATGAGGCTAACCTTGGTATACACAAGACATATTCCTATCATTTTTTTTCATATTATTGTTATCATTATCATCATTATTCTTCTTATATTTATTATTATTATTATTATTATTATTCATTATTCAAACATTTTTTGTTTATGCACTATTCCTACTACCGGTATGTATTATATCTCAATGTAACCCACTGAATTTTATTATTTGTAAATAATTATATTACATGGTGAATAAATAAAACAAACAAACAAACTACTAATACTGCTAGTACATGTAGTCAAGCACATTTGTTGTTTCCCTTGAAAATGGTTTCTCATTGAAACATGCAAGAACCTGTCTACAAAGACCACTTTTTGTGTTTCTCTTGGGCGGTCGCTGTAGACAGGTTGAACTGTATTATTAATATTATTATTATGTAACCATGTTTTAGCTACGAGAATAATTAATTGCAGACCTGATACAAGTTGACCTGTCTCTGTTGCTACTAGTTCAGCCAGATCAGCTTCACATTCCGAAGAAACTTGACCGGCCTGGACTTGAGGTCTTAGAGGAGGCCGCCTAGCAGTAGCCATCCTTCCGATCATATCAGGGGTCATCAGCCCAGAGGTCGTACGAATACATAATGAGGTCAGGAAGAAAAGGGCCTTCACTGCCAATTTGATGCTCATATTCTGGGTGTGGCTCCGTGTTGAAATCAATTTTTCCATCCTGTATGTTTAACCTGCAAAAAGCTGAATAATGCATGCACAAGATAACATAAAGAGAATTTTATTTTTATCATGGTCTATATTTTCAAGGGGAATATTTTTTGTCTTCTCTCGATCATGTTTAATGCATGTACGGTCAAGAATCAGGATTAAAGGTTTCAAGATAGAAATGGTTGCCCAAGATCTAAGAGGATTTAAGGGGCTTACCTCAACCCCCCCCCCCTTCATACTACAACCACACTAGCTGCCACAGCAAAATAATTAGTTTGCAGGTAGTGAGCACTTCAAATAAAAAAAATTGTTTTGTTTACTCAACACCCCCCCCCCCCCCCGTTGAGCAAACAAAAATTGCATAAGATCTCCCTCGAAGCAGTTCCTCAAAGTTGATAGCCCTGAATTAGGTGTAAACGGACAATGCTACGCCGCCCCCATATCCCCCCCCCCCCCCCATCATCATGATCATGTGTGCTGTGTGCATCAGGTAGGGTTAGCATTAGAAACAGTTGGATTTTTTGCTATTTTTAGAAACATGCTGTCACATATTAAGTGCAAACAAACTAACAAATTAGTTGAATTCCATAACCATAGTCTGGTGTTTATTCCCCGCACTGGGTATCAAGTCTCGCGTATCGCATATACATTGCGCACATGCGATCTGACCTCCTGAGGTCACAGGTGTCACATTTGCATAATCTGATACATATTCATTATCATGACATCCCTCCTTTGCCAGAATGAAACTTTATCCTGGTCAATTTTTCTACTATAGTTTCACTGAACTTTCTTGTAATCTCTCTTTTGTTCTTGTGTTTCAGCCATATGTCAATTACTGAAATAAACATGCTTTGGTGCATTTGCTTTTGTTTCTTTCTTTTGTTTCTTTTTCTTTGTTTTCCTTTCTTTCTTTTTTTTTAGAACAACTTCAACAAAACTATTTCTAACAACAAATTTATCTGGTCGATAAACTTTTCCCAAATGTTTTATCTTCCAAACAACTTTGTTGAACAACATACAACATAACATGCAATATAATATTTTTCATGCAATATTTTTCATGCATCCAGTCTGTGGTCCAAATTAAAGTTCAACTGTTCACTGGATACTATTTGAGTTCTAGTTTTGAGTTTGTGTAAATCATCCGTTATCTCCAAGCGTTCATACGACTAGCTGAAGCTGACGTTTCTGGAAATACTCTCTTCGATGATTGAATCCATTTTTGAAAACTGATCGATGCTCCAACTCAAACTTGTGTTTTTCGCAACACCTATCACATACAATAAGGGCAGCGTTCGGCGTACACCCTTTTACATTGATTAATGTATGTGTAATATTGAAACATATATATCAGAACTTATTATTTTAGCACATAACACAACTTCCTCGTACGCTTGGTTTCCATGGTGATTTCTCCAACATGTCGATTTCACAAATATGGGCAGCGCAAGGCGTACACCCTTTAAATCACAACTTGGCATCAACCAATGATTTCCAAACATTTCTCCTTGGCACATGTAGTTTCAGATATCACTGACGCTATTTTACAAAGAGCTCATCCCCACCATATTGATCTGGAATCACACAAAATCATCATATCGCTTAGGGAATCTTCTCTGGCGTTGTGGTCTACTAGCTGCCATAGGAACGTTGGTGTTTGTTGTCTCTGCCTGCGTGTCACCATCTTGATGTGTCTGGTCACCGCCTGATGTGTTGCTTGCTGCCTCTAAGTCTGGACCTCTGGTCACCGCCTCAGGAGTACTGGTCACCGCCTCAGGATTGCCGTCCGACCCTTCAGGAACACCGGTCACCGCCTCAGGATTGCCGTCTGTCCTCTCTGGATTGGCAACTTCGTTATGAGTGTCTCGGGACATGTATCTTTTTACACTTGATACATTCCTTTTGTACAGGACTCCTTCAGGAGACTGAACAGTTTAATACCATACTTCCTGTTCTTGCTGTCACTGTGTATGGCTGGTTAAAGTATGGCGTGTCTAGTTTCCTCCTTTCATCACGTCTTACTATCACCTTATCTCCTGGCACTATGTCAGAATGTACAGCTCCCCTCTTCAGATCTGCATAGTGTTTTGCACCACTTTTCATTTGGAGGTCTCTGTCTCTCAGTTCCTGATCCTCACTAATGTCCTGGATTTGTGGTAGTTTAGTTCGGATCTTTCTCCCAAACAACACTTCTGCCGGGCTTTTCCCCGTTGTTGAATGAGTACTAGCCCGATAGACTGCGACGTAAGTCAGCAAGGCCTCTTTCCAATCCTTGCCTTCTGCCTGTGCAATTCTAAGCCTTTTCACTATACTCTGGTTCTGTCTTTCGACCTCGCCGTTGGCTTGCGGCCATTTAGGAGTCACCCGATGGTGGTGAATTCCTGTAATGTTCATGTACTCTGCGAAAACTTCTGCGATGAACTGGGGTCCATTGTCTGAGTATAACGTCACAGGTAACCCATGTCTGCCAAAGATTTCAGCCAGGGCTTTGACTGTCTTCTCTGCAGTGGTTGATTTCATGATTGCATACTCGTAGTATCTGCTATAATAATCAACTACCACAAGTATAGATTCTCCTGTCGGAAGTGGTCCTAGGAAATCAACAGCTACATCCACCCACGGTCCTGTCGGCAACATAGTACTTCGAATTGGTTCTGGTGGATTACCCCTGCTTGTGATTTGGCAACCATGACAAGTCTTGACGAATTTCTCTGCATCTTTCTCACATCCTGGCCACCATACCTTGGTTCTCAAATTCTGTTTGGTGCCAACAATGCCCAGGTGTCCTTCGTGAGCTAATGACACCATCTTTGGCCTCTGTGCCTGTGGAATCACCAATCTGCTACCTCTCAGCACACACTGACCAATTATACAGAGTTCATCTTTGATGGGAATGTATGCTTTGTATGGACAATCATTCCATTGTCCACTGTGAATACACTCTCTGATAACTTCGAGTTCAGGATCATGTTCAGATTCTCTTTCGACTTCCTTCGTTGTCACCGCACCTGGCGTTGACTGGACTGCCACAAAACGCACAAAGCTCTCTGCTTCTGTTTCCAACACAGAAGTTTCTCTCGGTTGATCATCCTTCAGCAATCTTGACAATGGATCTGCTATGTTGGACTTTCCTGCGATGTGGACTACCCTGTACTTGTACTGTTGAAGCCTCAGAACCCACCGCTCTATTCTCGCACATGGCTTAGATCTCGGTGAATAAATGACTTCAAGCGGTTTGTGATCAGTGACTAGATCAAACTCTATTCCATACAGGTACGCATGGAATCTCTCACAAGCCCACACAAGTCCAAGGGCTTCTTTCTCCGTCTGAGAATATCTCCTTTCAACGTTACTTAACGAGCGGCTGGCATACGCTACTATCCTCGGGCCATCAGCATGCACCTGCACCAGCACTGCTCCTAAGCCAACTGGACTGGCATCCGCTATGACCTTTGTCGGTGCATTTAGATCATAGTAGCCCAGGGTCTCTGCACTCATTAAGCTTTCCTTCAGCGCCTTAAACGCTTGTCGTTGTTCATGACCAAATTGAAATGGCGTGTCCCTTTCTGGTCAGCTTTCTCAGTGGATCTGCCAATGTAGCAAAGTTCGGAATGAACTTGGCGCAGTAGTTGACTAGCCCCAAGAAACTTCTCATCTCAGTTGCATTCTGGGGTTCACGGGCCTCTGCGATTGCTTTCACCTTGGCCAATCCTGGGTTGAGTCCCTCGCTAGTCAGTCTGTGCCCCATGAAGTCCAACTCAGAGACACCAAACTTACACTTTTCTGCATTTGCAGTAAGTCCTGCGTCCCGCAGTCTGCCAAGCACCTGCTTCAACCTCTTGTCATGCTCTTTCTGGGTCGATGCATGCACAATGATATCATCTGATATGTTTGCAGCTCCTTCTATACCAGCTATCACCCTGTGTATCTCATATTGATAAATCTCTGGAGCAGCATTGATTCCGAACAACAGTCTCTTATAGCGGAACAACCCACAATGAGTGACAAAGGTTGTCACCTCTCTCGACTCCGGATGTAACTCCAGTTGGTGGTACCCCCACTTCAGGTCTATTTTCGAAAAGACCTTGCTAATTGACAACTCCTGTAGGACTTCCTCAATAGTGGGAATGGGGTGACGTTCTCTTACGATTGCTTCGTTCACTCTCCGCATATCGATACAAAGTCTAATTTCGTCATTTCGCTTGGGAACAATGACAACTGGGCTTACCCATGGCGTGGAGCGTTCAACTGGCTCAATGATGTCAAGATCGATCAATTCCGCAATCTTCATCTCGACCTTCTTTCTCAGTCCAAACGGGGTCCTTCGCACAGGTTGGGCTACTGGCTTCACCGTTTCATCCACTGCTAACCGCACTTGTCGGCCCTTCAACTTCCCTACTCCTTTGAAGACTGCTTCAAATTCATGCTTTAGGTCTGCATAACTCTGTACAGCATTAACAACTCCCACATGGAGCACTCCCAGCTCTCTAGATGTCCGCTTGCTTAGTAAAGGTTCTCCCTTTTCCTTGATGACAACAAACTCTGCAGTGGACTTCATCTTGCCCACTTCTACTGTGGCTGTAAAACATCCAACGGTCGTCAATGGTATCTGTGATGTGTATGGATACAGCCTCTTGGTACTCTTAGTAGATTTGCAGATGATTTTGTCCTTCTTCAGTTTCTCCCACAATATCTGATCTATTACATTGCAATCACTTCCCGAATCTACTATCACTGGGACTGTGACACCTCCAATGATTATCGGGACTTTCTCGTGATCACCATCATTCACTGCAAATTGATAGTACCTCTGATCACGCCCACGGCTGTTGTCATCATCACTATCATTTCCGGGTTCACCTTCCACTTGGCGAACTCTATTCTTATACTTCTTTCCATCTCTGGACTTCCCATCTCTGAATTTTCCTCTCGCCTCACTTGTGCTCTTGGCCTTACTTTTGCACATCGTCGCAAAGTGGTTTTGGCCTCCACATTTCCGACAGATCTTTCCTTTGGCTGGACATGATGCATCCTTCCCAAAATGTCCTTTGTTCCCACATCTGTAGCATTCCAAATTCTTTTTTCTGTCATTCTCATATGAAACTTGATTCACTTGAACTTGCCCACCAGCTCTAGGCCTTTCTCTCTCTCTCAATGACATGGAGTTAAATTGACCTTCAACAGCTTCTAGAGCAGCAGCCATGGACAATGCATCATTTAACTTGAGCTCACCTCCTTTCTCCAGCATTCTCCTGCGAAGTTTATCAGCTCTGCAGTACTGGACTACTTGGTCAAGAATTTGGTTTTCTACATCCCCAGCTACGAAATTGCATCCGATAGCAACCTGTCGTAATTTGGTAACAAATTGGGCAACCGTTTCACCATCTTCCTGCTTGGTTTTCCTGAACAAATGTCTTTGAAACGTAGCATTAGGTTTCACAACATAATGAGCATTTAGGGCATCTGTGGCTTTTTGATACTCATTCCTCTCCCCTTTGTTTGGAAGTGTTTTGAAAGTCTCCCGTACCACGGGCCCCGCAGTATACAGTAGCAGTGCCCTCCGTTGCGCCTCCTGGGCCGGCGTACATCCGTCCAGAAACAGGCCACGACTATCGGCGTAGGCTTCGAACTCTTCAAGCCAAGCTTTCCACTTGCCGCTGACAATACTTGCACCACCCGTCGGATCGAAGTGTGGAACTCCTCGAAGCGCTAACAATTCCGCTCCAGCGAATGCCATGTTGAAACTTTTCCAGCTCGTAGCCACAGATTCAACATCCAAGAAACATTAATCCTCGTCGCCAATGTCACATATTAAGTGCAAACAAACTAACAAATTAGTTGAATTCCATAACCATAGTCTGGTGTTTATTCCCCGCACTGGGTATCAAGTCTCGCGTATCGCATATACATTGCGCACATGCGATCTGACCTCCTGAGGTCACAGGTGTCACATTTGCATAATCTGATACATATTCATTATCATGACACATGCCTCTAATTAGTTTCAACAGTTACTTAGATCTACAACTGATTAAATTTTTCTTAGATCTAGTTCTACAGGCAAAGGCGCAATTAGCCCAACTAAGCTGCATCCATCGGCCCCGCGCCGCGCGCCCCGGGCGCTGGCCGAGCATAGATTAGATGCACGTCGCGGCGCTCAGTCCTGAGACTCAAAAACTTCATTTTATTAGTACTTAGCAAACACAATTTTACGATATTAATAAGAATATAATACGATGACAACAACATTTCAACTTACCGAGTAGTCAGATGCTAGGTGAGAGATGTAGATTCATACGTTATATGATTTAATCACAGCTGCAGCCAGCGCCAGAGCGGAGCAATGACTCTCTCTATGCTCTGCTGGAATATGGATATCCGTAGACTAGCTCTACGTACAAACTGCCATTCGTCATTGCACATAGACACGTGATATGCAATGTTTACTTTTACGATGACGTCATTCTCGGGGTGTCTCGCTAGTACTATTTTTGTATTATTGACCAAATGCAAAAGTGCCTTTGATGCAAATTCACCTGTTACGAATAATTTATTTCAATGGTCAGAATGCGAGTTGCTTAGATTAGTTGTTGCTAGGTATAGATAATGGCTTGTCCTACCTAACAACATGTAGGCCTAGCTATAATATATACATTTACATTCCTAGGGCCTACACATTTATCAGGCGAATCAGGATTCGTATCCGGGCACTTCACAAAGAGGTAGTCTATTTGGTTACATTACGAAAATAAACTTTTCAAATAATATAGTACCAAATGTCAGAGATACACAATTCCAGATGTAAACAAAACGTCAATGGTAAAAATGTCAATTAAATCGGAAGTAAAAAATGTCAGAGGTAGGCTTACAAAATCTGTCAGAGGCACAACAAAATTTAATGTCAGAGGTACAAATGTCAGAAGTAAAAATGTCAGAAGTAAAAATGTCAAAAGTAAAAATGCCAGAGGTAAAACTGAAAAAGGTTATTATACCAGATATTAAGATGTCAATGGTAAAAGGCCGAGGCGAATCTATATTATATATATTGTCAAAAGACTACTGAGGCTGCACCGTGGGAAGATGATTTTTTTTTAACGGATGCTGATAACCTTTGGTAACGAAAGGCACTTATAGTTATAGTTTATATACAACAACAACCATTTACAATTCGAAGGGACTTCTCTATTAAAATAGATTATTATGTTAATAAAATTTCAAAAGTATTTTCTTTTGGACAGGCATTATCTGAGCCAGTCGCCTGAAATAAGACTTACATGAAAGCCTTATTAGGCCTATTTGTCGCCATCGGTTTCAGGCTTTGAGCCAGTATCAACTAATGTCTCTTTAAAATTCATATGGGACCCAATCCAGCTCTTAAGGTCATCTTAAAAGCACTGTCATTATTATGCAACATTGAATTTAGTATGATTTTGAGTGTTTTTATTTTTTGTAAACATAACAGTCATCATCATTCATTGGTATAGGGCCTACGCTCTGAAGAGAAAATAAATAAAAACGAAGCATTAAATGTATAGACAAGTTTTGGAAACGCCCCCCTCTCCCCTCTCAAAAAATGAAATGGAAGCTCTTATTACCAATCATGTGAATGAATATGTTTTGACCAATACGTGATGATACAAATTTTGCCGGGAAATCGCCTACTAATTGATATGTTTGGTAAATTATCATATCGATCCGGCCTGGATAAAATCGCGAATGCACTTCAACATTGAGCATTTGGGCATATATTTCTGCTTTTTTGCGAATTAGGTTAAGTATTGCCATCTAAACCTCTGAAGGCAATATTTAAACAATATTGAATGGATATTTTGGCACCCAAAACCCTTGAACCACAATTTTACCACTACCGGTCTATATCTTTAAGGACATTAAAACATTAAATACCAGCTAATGCCTCTGTCACATATACACTCCGGGGCCCGTACGGCGAGTAAAAACAGACATTTTGGGAATTTCCGGCCGGTGTCCGGCCGGCTGCCGTCAAGTTCCTACGGGCCCCGGGACAGTTTTCTAAGCCGGGCCCGATAACGTAGTGGTACCCTTTGCGTTTCACCCTAATCCTAAATGTTTTGATTCATGCATATCCTATTGCTTCGAAAATCTGTATAATTTTAATGTCCATTTTCAGCACTATATAATCATTATATAATTCATATGTCAATGGATTTCTCCAAAAAAAAAAAGTAATATAGGCTCCTATGGCAGCGGGATTTTACTCAACACCCCCCCCCCCTTTTGAGCACCAATTTTATTTTGTTTTAACCTATTTTGAGGGCATGGAAGGCCCCCCCCCCCCCCCCGCCTGGATCCGCTCCTGTGACTGTCAATGTTTGGATATTGTTAAGTAGTTCAGGCTGGAAAATGCTAGGTTGGGACTGCATGTAAAGAGTGAATAAGACAAGGGCAGCGACGGATCGAGCAACCCCATCCATTTTTATTAACACAACACCATCACTTCTTCCCTGAAAGCCCTCCCGAGCGACGTCTGCTAGGACCCATGCACCCAAAAATGTGTATTCCTAGGACATTATATTCATTCATTTTACCTTTCCCGCCTGATTTTAGATTTTAGATGGTTTTCTTCCCGGAAAATTCACCGGTGGGGTACAATAATGACACAATCAAACCCCTCCCCGCTGATCGACCCCTCACCATTCTCCTTGCAAAACTTGAGGAACAGAGAAAGATATAAATATATATTATATACATAAGAGAGAGACATGTGAGAGACAGGCAGACAGAGAGAGAGCAAGAGAGAGCAAGAAGAGAGAGAGAGAGAGAGAGAGAGAGAGAGAGAGAGAGAGAGAGAGAGAGAGTGATGGCCGGTAAGAGATAAACGAAGATGATACACACCAATACACACCATGAATTTAAGTTATGATGAAAAAGCCGGCTGAAGTTTCTTGAGGTTGATTTTTGTTATTTTCTAGCTCTGCTTAAAATGTTTTTCAGGTCATGTCAATGTGGTCTAATTTCAAAAGTACATCTGTTTGCCAAATTGTTTGTTTGTCTAGTTGTTGTTAGCTTTTGTTGCTGTTGTTTTTTGTATTTTGTTTTATTGTTGTAGGTGTAGGGAAATAGACTTGGTATCAAATCAGGTACTGCGTTATATGATTTATCCATTGCATACAATTCACAAATATTAAATGTATTTGTATTTTTTTTTGGTAGATGCTCCCAAATTGTAAATGGGGGAAACACGTGGTCAAAATCTGTGATATTACAGTAAAATGCATTTTTCGTACTTGAATTCAAGTCCATAGAGAAGGAGAAGAAGGAGAAGAAGAAAATTAAGAATGTGTTTTGTTAATACCCCATATACTCTGCCATTATCGCAATGATGTTTATGTTGCACATCGTTATTCCCATGCAGGTATTTATATAAATTTGATAGCTTTTGATTGGAAATGTATATATAATGTTAATTTATGTATATTAAATGATTGTGATATATTTTAAATTTTAATGTCGTTTCTAATATATTTGTTTGTTATCTTTCTGCTTGCATGGAGATGAGTAGGAGTTTGATACACTCATATATTTTGTTGATACCCTGTACATCAGGAAAGAGAAAAAGAAAGTGTGGGGGAAAGGGATATAGGCATGAGGAGAGATGGGTGAAGAAAGTGAGAAAACAAGAATGAAGGGATTAAAGTAGAGAGGGAAGACAAGTGTTGAAGAAAGGAGGAGTAGCAGGAGGAAACATAAATGTGTGTATATATATATATATAAAGCGAGAGAGAGCGAGAGAGAGAGAGAGAGAGAGAGAGAGAGAG